>JAAXYW010003078.1:0-12835 GCA_036851895.1 Orthonychiurus folsomi | reverse complement strand
ATGAAGGCGGTGAGGTCAAGATTGATCAAGGTTGAAAGGGGAGATTTTATGGAGGTTGTGCGGTGGGGTTTAATTGAAGTTGTGAGTGGGATTTTCGTGGAGGTTGAGTGGCGGGATTTTATGGACGTGGAGTGGTGGGATTTAATGGACGTTGTGAGCGGAATTTAATGGAGGTTGTTGTTGTGTTGTGTCATTGTGGTTTGCAGCCGCTCTTTCGGATCTCTGCTTGCAGCTTTTTTATACTTCTCCCTGCTTACACTGATATTTTCTCCCGCAGTTACAGCTTAAAATTAGTAAAAAAAAGTGAAACTCTGTCGGCCTGTAGCCCGGTAAATGCGAATGGTAAGTTTAATAAGTGCAACCTTTTTGCCATTGTGCATATTGTATTACATGGATGGAGTCAGTCGTTTTTCTAAAATAATTTTTGTTGGAAAACACATTTTATTATTGGGGAGAGGATACTACATGATGCAGATTAGATGCAGCGAATGGTGATTCTTCCGTCCTTTCCCAAAATTTTTGATTCCCTTCGCATGCCCGTGCACGGCAGGCAGCCGAGCCACAGAACGAACAACGCTTTGCTTGGTGGCTTTGGCAAACAATGTTGAAAATTAATGGAAAACATAATGCTTAGCAATTTCTGTGACTCTCTTTGCACAGCGACGCGACACACTACAGCCACATTTGCGGTATCTGCGACTTAATAAAGAATCCTCCATCCAGTTGTCACTATTAGCTAGCTTGCCGCATTTCGCATTTTCGTAATTCGGGTCAATCACTTATCTACATGCATTGCATCGCATAATCGCATGGCATGTTACACTCGGCATTTATTTGTGTAAATTAAAACATACTGCAAAGCAAACCAAACAAACGTGAACGTATCCCAATCAATCAATCGTATACCGTATAGTAGGCCAGATTTAAATTTAGAAGATATGTTGACTGTTATTTCTTACACCATTAATTTCTGCGTTAAATTGCTTCAAGAAAATTTGAATTCGGTTCTGTGCGCATAGAATTCATTCTCTATCAGTACGGAATGCGTCCAATGCCTGCAAAATGATAAGCCTGTCTGAATTGCACCGTGCAGACCACCATTGCATTGGCTCTGATTTATCAGGCGGGTCCGTTCGTTGACAACAGTGTTTACCACTGATGAACTTGACCTTATAAAGACATTAGCTGTCACGTTATTATTATTATTTATTATTATTATAGTACACTATTTCTTCAACTTTCGACATGATTTTGCTATTTGCGGAAAGGTGGAGGCGGAATTATAGTCTAGCAGTTTGAGCGCCATCTGGTAACTTGGTGGATAAATTCAGGGGAGGAATTACGTGCAGATGACTTCAATGTTAGCCAATTGAGAATTGACCATCTGACAAGAGCCCATGTATTTCCGCTGCTTTATATGCACACCTACATGCCCATATAAAAGCCTGTGCCTGCATGGAGTGGTGCATAGCACAACAACAGCATAGTCTAATTCCCATTCCCAATTCGCTTCCCAATTGTTCAATCCTGTTCTGGTTGTAAGTTTGTAGGTTTGGAATTTAATTTTCTATTTGTATTTAATTGATTTCAAGTTACAACGTGACCCAGGGGACATCCTCGTTTCTCCTAGTTACTAACTTAAACCAGGGATCTTGGAAGTGTTAGTTTGCAATCGATTTTTAGGAGCATTTATTATCAACACAAATGCAAACCCAAACTCAAACCTCGCAGCAAACCCAACAACAACCTCAAACTCCGACATCGGGGTCAAATTTCTCTGGACCTGCTCAAATTCCGCAAGCTGTTGACCGAGAGAAGATTTACAAATGGATTTTGGAGCTGTCGGATCCAATCACCCGTGAGAATGCTCTATTAGAGTTGTCGTAAGTCAAGTTTTCCTTTTGCTTTAAGTCATTAAGTCAAATAAATTGATGAATTAGAAAATTGGAATGAGTATTTTTGTGTTTATAACTTCCATTTCACATTTGTTGATTCGTACAAGACTATGACCAAAATTATTGAAATGTATTGCGCCTTTTTCAGCCAACAAACTTTGAGCTTACGTATCTTTTTTACAGAAAGAAGAGGGAAGTCGTCCTTGATCTCGCGCCAATGTTATGGTACTCATTCGGAACAATGGCCGCTCTTCTCCAGGAGATTGTCTTCATTTATCCTTTCATTAACCCACCGACTCTGAATGCACAACAATCCAACAGGGTATGCTATGCTTAGTTTGAATGTATTGTTTTACAAACAAATTACTGACAAGTATAATCTAATTCATATGATTGATTGCCGTTAAAGGTTTGTAACGCACTGGCACTCTTGCAATGCGTGGCATCCCATTCGGAGACGCGGTCCATGTTTTTGCAAGCCCATATTCCGCTTTTTCTCTATCCATTTCTTCATACAGTATCCAAGACAAGACCATTTGAATATCTTCGACTGACTAGTTTGGGAGTCATTGGCGCACTAGTTAAGGTAGTTGATTTAATGAAGCTTGAGTCCAAAAGTGCAAATGTTTCAGCGGGAATTTTCATTTTGTTTTCGTCAATTTTAGAATGACGAACAGGATGTGATTAATTTTCTTTTGACGACCGAGATTATTCCTCTGTGTCTTCGGATAATGGAAGCCGGGAATGAGCTGTCCAAGACAGTTGCTACTTTTATTTTGCAAAAAATTCTACTAGACGACTCCGGCTTAAATTACATTTGCCAAACCTATGACCGTTTTTCTCACGTCGCAATGATTCTTGGTAAAATGGTATTATCCTTGGCAAAGGAACCTAGTACTCGTTTGCTGAAACATGTAGTGCGGTGCTACCTACGTCTTAGTGACAACTCCAGGTGAGCAGTTAAAACCCATACCCAAACAAATAATTACTGGGTGAAGTGGGTGAACTTCTGTTTCTAATTTTTGATCTTTTTTAATTCAAGGGCCCGGGAAGCCCTTCGCCAATGCTTACCAGATCAACTCAAAGACTCGACTTTCTCCAAATCATTGAAGGATGATAAATCCACAACTCATTGGTTAAGTCAACTATTGAAAAATGTTGAGAACCCCAGCGTCGCTTCTGGGCAATCCAGTGGACCTGATCTGATGGCTCGTAATGGTGGGAGTGGTGGTGGCAGTGCTGGAGGAACTGGAACTCCAGTTGCTTAGTTGAATGCCCATTTTGACATATTTATAACATTTGACGGTTTTAGAATCACTTGCACCTTCTGCTCGCCAGGCTGTACTAAAGACGTACATTAGTTTTATCCCCTGATTAAACGAATGGAATGAACGATTACTATCGTTCTCGCTTTAATTTTTGGTTGTACGTACGTTATGTCGCAGTATTTTGACCTTCATGGCATTGATTCAGAGCAAAGTATACCCGCAGCCCATATTTTCTAATTTTAGTTTACACCATTTATCTCCCCTTACTAGCTCGGACTAGCCAATGTACTGAATGTATTTAATTACTCATTTACTCAAACGAGATGGAATAAAAATTAAATTATGTAACCTGTACTGATCATCATGAGTGTTATTGCAGAGCTGTAAGTCATTCCGCGCCATTCCAAGAACCTCATAGAAATTAGGTGGGTGTAGTTTTGAATTTAATTCGTCCTGCTACACGACTTACTGAAATACGGGACACAACATACGTAAAGACACACAGTATATGTGATTTATTCAGTTTTTTTGCATTGCCGATTACAGTTCCATATTCTTAGTTTAACTTAAACAGTATTCCAGCTCAAACTTATATTAAATGGAGACGCCTAATTTCCACATTCTCTCATTCAACTTGGCTCTCTTTATAATATCTCAATGTGCTTTTCATCATATGTGAGTGCATTGAAATTGAAACAAATGTGATGCAAAATGCAGAAAATACTCACATCCATTAGTCTCTGAATTATTAACTAATTTATCCTTCAAGCACTTCGATTCGAAGTCAGCATTACTAAGTCCGAGCTTAAGTAAAAGGTATATACCTAAATTAAATTATGCACGAGTAAACAGGCAAAGTTCATGGAAACATTACGGCAGAACAGAACGAGCCTGAAATATTAACAAACTGGCAATGCAAGCTATGCATAGCAGCACAACACAGCGCAGTTAAAGTTAAATTATGCATGGCATTGGGCGCAGCATGGTTGCTGAGTTGGTTGGTACAAATTGTGGTGATACCCGTTATCAACCAGGAAACAAATCTTTAAGACTAAGAACAGTACATTTACTCCACTTCCTTCATTCTCATAAGGCTCAAGCTCATTACTCATCGGCTAGGATGTAAATACAATACATTCGAATTGAAATAAAGCGTAGATAAATGTGGATTGGTGGCTTTGGCTTGGCATGATTGAAGACAAAATAGCAAGGAAATATTAATACAATGTTAAAACGTCACTGACATAAAATTTGTAAACAATACGGGATTTACATAAGATAAAACAGACGCGCGCGTCCACGCCGTCCACGCACACAAAATAGTATTTTCCATAGTAGTTTGAGTAAATTGAGTTGGTAGTAAATGTAGTTATTAAACGTGTACATTCCCTCTAGTTATTCTCCATGCCAGTAGTATCAGTAAATATGTATCTGGGCGCATCTCGCATCACTAAAATGGTCCTCTCCTATTAAGCGCCGGATTTTGACCTGATTTGCATTATGGATTGCTTGATTGCTCATAAGGTGCCACGTAAGTGGCGGGGAATTGACCCTTGCGATTCCCCAGAATTCCTTGCCACCAATTCTCATCCGAGCTGTCCGTGACCGTGATAATGTCCCCACGACGAAATTCCAGCTCCCCAGGCTCTTGTGGACTAAAATCGTACAAAGCCCGGACATACTCTGGAAGTAAATCCCGGAGTTTGACATCCTGAGATCGGCTCACGCTACTGGTTCGATGATACTCAACCAATTCATTTAGTGAATTGAATTTGACAACCCAGAGGAAGAATTTTCCACCCGCGTCTCGAAGAACCTTGAAATGCTGGACTCCGTCAGAGCATTTGACTGAGAGGGAAAAGTCACCGGGGGAGGATTCAGATACCCGGATGAGGAATGATCCCTCCGCTTTTTCTCCGAGAAACTTTTCTGCGTCAGCTCTAGTGATTCGTCCCCTGTACCAAGCATGGGGTTTCATTTCGATGTAATTGGAAGGAATTAGTCCTTCTCGCCCATCCAACTCTGCTCGAAACCAATTGGAGTCGTCTTCCATGTTTAGAACTTTGAGGACGAGTCCACGGCGAAAACTGAGCTCGTCGTCTGCTGTCGCAGAGAAGTCGTGCTTCGCAACCGCTTCCATCTATTAATTTTTTAAGAAACACGTTAACAATTTTCATGATTGGCTGGTTGCTCCATCCAGTCCACTCCAGTCTAGAGTCTACTCCTGCTCTCATACATTTATCTCTATCAGGAAATATGGAATTGGTATTTAAAACGTGGCTAATAAAACTTGGAAATGAGATAATTTTAAAATCATGATGTAAGTTAATGTATATTTTAATCTTACTGTTTTATCCTCACAATTATCCGGAATGCAAACAAGTGTCGGTAAATATAAAAGTAAATTCCCTGGAGAGTCAAGCAATTAGAAAAATTAACTGTAGACCAATTCACATTTACATGCCACAAACCGTGCGCCTAGTGCGTAGACTGGTCACTCAGTAAAAGCAGTAATGTATGATAGTAATGATACACTACAACAAATGAAAACATCTCCAATCTCACCGTTCTGAACGCTGTGTGTTGACACTAAACCGTTGACAAATTAAAATGATTTCGCACCAATAAATTAGAAATCCTCCTCCGACTTGTTAAGCTCCCAGTCAAGTAGTTGGGTTGTGAATGCGTCACTCCTGTTTAGGCGGAAGTGTTTATTTTGCTGGATCTCCTTTTGGAATTCCCGTTCCGTGTCGTCGTGTGTGCAGGAGGGATGGCGAAAAGCTCCACCTAAAAATCAATGGAGAAATCCTATGACGACTTCACGTTCAATCCAACATCAAAACACATCAATTCTAACACCCGAATCTACTTTAGCCTACTCAATATTGGAGTCCAAATTAATAATTAAATACCGTTCGTTGTCCTGGCTCTCCCTTCAAAATCAAATTGAAAACTGAAAATTTATTTTAAGAGTTCGAGGCTTTGAACTCTCCGCTCTGATTCCTCTGTTTTTCCTGAAGCGCCAAATTCACAGTGAATGTTGGGAATTTCCGGGTCAGCGAAATTTGTGTGGTGGATTGTGGATTTCAAAAAAATAATAAAACGTATTATGTCATCGGCGGATTCAGCTAGTTTTGCATTAGAAAATATCTTGAAGACAAACAACAAATCGGATTTTGTATTCTTTTCGGGTGAATTGATTTACAATATTATGTTTCCTTCATGCTGAGCATTGTCGCGCAATTTAGTTTCATGCGATTTGATAAAATTCTAAATTTAGTCATTAAAAATCTCGTAGGAAACTTAAGTAACCTCTAACCTGTATGACAGAGTATTCTTGGTTTTGCAGTTCATCATCGTCTTCTCTATGCGAGGCAAGTTATAATCAAGGAATTATTCAGCTCCGGTGGATCAAGTGCTCAGCCGCCCATCTTCCACTTTGCAAGTTTTCTAACATGGCGTTTGGATCCGGGCTTGTTGGCCGGCGAGTATATAATCCGTTACAATTACGAGGAAGAAGAGTTTTCAGGCCTAGGTAGTTTGAAAATTTTCTGGCTTTGCAGGAGATTGATTGCCCAGCTAGCTGCATTCGTATTTTAAATCAATTTTTGATTTATTCTTAGAGGAATTTTACAGCATCTTTCTCGCACATTTGGTTCCTGGTCGGAAAAATGTTCTCATAATTGAAGACCTGGTTCTCTTCCTCATCTTTTGCTCTAAAGCATTGCAACCTGTGATACGCCTTCTTCGACGATTGCGAACAGACAACGAAGTAAGGGTAGTTTCATTTTATGACCCACTAACTACAACAGCTGAGACTGGCTCAGCTCTTTGGAATGAGGCGGATACATTCTTTGAGTTATTCCCTGATGGACGTGAAGGGAGTGGACTCACATTTAATTCCATTGTGGTTAAGGCAGGTGTTGGGGCTAAGAAGTATATTGAGGTGATAATTGATTGCATTTATTATAATTCCAGTCCTGGAAACTAGTCTCTCTCATTTTGCATTTCTATTTAGAAAGCGTCTTGCGAAATTGATGTCGTTAGTGGGTTAATTAAAACAAATCAGACAAATTTGTCACCTACAGTTGTGGAAAACAAAGATGAGCTACTGAGGACTCTCACCACTTTTAAACTCACTCTGGAGGAGAGCGAGCGCGAATCCAAGAACAATCTCTATTTGCCATATTTTGAGTAAGTTTATTAGTTTATTGTTCAGTAATTAATTTCTTAGATTCAAATTATATGGGGTAAATAATTATTATTTTCCTAATTCAATTAAAGGGCTCAACGGATTCCTGTTGCCAGTACCGAAGACCTGAATGAGCCTGACGACGATTTTGACGATGATAGTGAAGAAATCTGATTTTGAGGATCCGCATGACTTGGAGGTGGTTGTTCATTTTTATTTTTGTTATAATTTTCTTTTACATCTTGGATATAAAATAATTCAAGTTTGCTATATTAATACATTGGAACGGGCACATTAAATACATAAAAATATTTTTTTGATTTCACATGTCTGTAATTTCCACGCCTCATAAACGAAACTCAATTCATCAGCTCGGCAACCGCAGCCGCAGCACAGTTGCAAAATCATCTGAATAAAAATTAATATCCACAGAGCATGTTCTGGCACTAATAATGCATGGTAGTGTAGTGCAAAATGCAAATTTCTGGATCTATTCTATTTTTTGCACGCTGAATGTTGAACGCGCATTGCGCATTTACCAGTGCATGCCAGGGTGACGGATAGAGATTCCCACTCTGCCCCGTGCCGTCTCTCATTCGCCCAACAACCTTCCACCGGGCAACCTCTACCAACCAGCGCAAATTCGAATTCTTTCATTTAAATTTCCCAAATTTGGGGCAGTTAATTATTTAAAGAAGTTTCCATCGTCTTAGCGCGGATAAGTGCGTCTTGTACAATAGCTCTTTTTGCCAAAATTTTAAGTGGAATTTTTAAAAGGACACAATGTACACTCGGAGTTTAACTGCGGTAAGTTTACGTAGGTTGGGTACATAAACCTACAGGCAGAGATTCAGTTCGTCATTTTGGACTTCCTCTATTGTACTTTGACCCTGATTTCCTTCTTTATCTAATCAACAACGCCAGAGTAAATACTCCAGGATGTACCGGCGTTATATAATTTTGAAGTTGACTATGTCATGCCAAGTTTAAGCTAGAGTAGAGTAAAATGCCTATTAAGTGAATCTGGCTCAATTACTTATTTGGGCTCAGTGTAAGTTTTGATCACCATATGAGATGTCAAATGGTGTAACAATTTTAACTATGAAGAGAGGCAATACACTTGTTATAGTTAGTTATGGTTTGCTGTACTTGCGATGACAGTTAGTGATGGTTGATGGTCGTAGATTTTTCTGTAAAATGTTGATGCTTACTATAAGGTCACATAACGTACTTGTGGGTAGAATTGTAGTATTTTTCGCAGAAACCACAACCGACCAGCTGCCGGTGGTACACTTAAAATTCCCTGCGCTACCCACGCAGCTCTTTTGTCTCGGCACTGGCTAGACTTTCACAGACTCTTTGTTATATTAATTAACTCTAAATTGGCTATTGTAATTGTTCATAACAATTGTTTTCGTACAGGCAACGCGCCGGGCTACAACCATGAATCGGCTATTGCATACGTCCCCTCGGTCCTTCGTGGCAATGTCAAAATTTGACCCCAAAGACCCTCTCCCTTATTCAAAATTAGTGAAGAACTTGGAAATAGTTAAGAAACGCCTGAACAGGCCATTGGCCCTATCCGAGAAGATTCTCTACTCGCATTTAGATGAACCAAACACACAAGAAATTGAGCGCGGTGTTTCCTACCTTCGTCTGCGACCTGATCGTGTGGCTATGCAAGACGCAACTGCACAAATGGCTATGCTTCAGTTCATTTCATCCGGACTCCCCAAAGTGGCTGTGCCCAGCACTATTCATTGTGATCATCTTATTGAAGCTAAGGTAATATTGGCAAAAAAATGCATCTTAAAGTGAAGATTAAACATTTAATTTTACATATTCTTTAGATCGGAGGCGTAGAGGACTTGGCCCGGGCAAAGGACAATAATAAAGAAGTTTACGATTTCTTGGCTACTGCCGGCGCAAAGTTTGGTGTTGGATTCTGGAAACCAGGGAGCGGAATCATTCATCAAATTATTCTTGAAAATTATGCTTTCCCTGGACTTTTAATGGTTGGAACTGATTCCCACACACCAAATGGCGGGGGTTTGGGTGGCCTTTGCATTGGAGTGGGAGGTGCAGATGCCGTGGACGTTATGGCTGACATTCCTTGGGAATTAAAGTGTCCTAAAGTCATTGGTGTAAATTTGACTGGAAAGCTTAGTGGGTGGACCAGCCCAAAGGATGTTATTCTTAAGGTTGCCGGAATTTTGACCGTGAAGGGTAATTGCTAACATATTTATAGGTTTATATCTATGCCAACAAATAGCGGCCCGTAAAAAAATTTCCAATTTGTTCAGGTGGAACTGGTGCAATTATCGAGTATGTGGGGCCTGGTACCGAATCTATTAGCTGCACCGGTATGGCAACTATTTGCAATATGGGAGCTGAAATTGGAGCTACGACTTCCGTGTTTCCATATGGAGGCCGAATGAAGAAGTATTTAGACGCTACACGTAAGTATTATTCAAAATCAATTACTTTTCTGGGAATTTAGAGTTTAAAATCTCATTCTTGTCATCTTGTGTATGCTTTTTTTTAGTTCGAAGTGATATCGCGAAAGAGGCCGACAAAGTTGCGCAGTTGTTCGTGCCTGACAAAGGATGTCCTTATGACAGAGTAGTGGACATCAATCTTAGTGAGTTAGAACCCCATGTTAATGGCCCATTTACACCAGATTTAGCACATCCGATTTCCAAGCTCGGAGAGAAGTGAGTAGCATAGGTTTTTATTACTGTTGTGTTTTAGTGGTGAGCTTACTTTACACGTATGGATTAATTTAATGATAATAATAGTGCAAAGAGGGCAGGCTGGCCAATGGATATCAAGGTTGGACTAATTGGATCGTGTACAAATTCATCTTACGAAGACATGGGACGAGTGGCATCCATTGCAAAGGAAGCGATGTCCCACGGACTTAAAGTATGCCTCGCAAATTGAAATTAAATGTTATAATGGCAAAGTTTAAAATACGTAAATTTTTCCTCCCTGCTTTTCTAGTCTAAAATCTCCTTTCAAGTCACTCCTGGTTCGGAGCAAGTCCGAGCAACAATTGAGAGAGACGGGATTGCTCAAACATTGCGTGATTTTGGGGGTACTGTTCTTGCCAATGCTTGCGGGCCCTGCATTGGTCAATGGTCCCGATCCGATGTTAAGAAGGGTGAAAAGAATACTATTGTTAGCTCCTACAACCGAAATTTTACTGGAAGGAATGACGCCAATCCTGCTACCCACGCTTTCGTAACATCTCCGGAGTTGGTAGCAGCTTTGAGTTTGGCGGGAACACTAGATTTTGATCCGACTAAGCAAACTTTAAAGTGAGTTTGAGCTTTAGATATGTTTTGTCAAACTCCTTGAGTATTGAATATGCCTCAACTTAATTATTTACAAATTAGGACACCTTCCGGCAAGGAAATTAAACTGTCAGATCCCCACGCTGCTGAATTGCCAAGTAGAGGGTTTGACCCCGGCGAGGATACCTACCAGGCACCACCAGCTGATGGCTCTAACGTAAAAGTTGAGGTAAATTTAACAACAAAACGCAATATGTATGCATCTATGATGTTTTTTTGCGTGCCATGGATGGATATATAATTCCTGTTTGCCTTAGGTTTCTCCTACTTCAAACCGACTAGAGCTTCTGAGTCCCTTCCAGAAATGGGATGGAAAGGATTTGGAGGATCTGTTAATTCTAATCAAAATTAAGGGGAAATGTACAACCGATCACATTTCGGCTGCCGGACCTTGGTTGAAATTCCGAGGACATCTGGACAATATTTCTAATAACATGTTTATCGGGTAAGTTTGTCAAATTCTTGATTACGCTAGAGCCAAGACCCGATTCCTAATTAATACAACTGATATGACAGAGCCATCAATATGGAAAATAACGAAGCCAACAAAATTCGAAATGTGGTTACGAACGAATGGGGAAGCGTACCTGATGTCGCGAGGGATTACAAAAGTAATGTCAATTTTTATGCTGTCTGTGGTGTATCACTCATTTTGTGTGATGTTTTTCAGGCAAAGGAAAAGGTTGGGTAGCAGTTGGAGATGATAACTACGGTGAGGGATCCAGTCGGGAACATGCCGCTCTTGAGCCAAGGTAAATATTATTATTTCCATGTTTTAAATATATTAATAAATATAAACAGATATTCATTTATTTCTATTTTTATTTAGACATTTGGGTGGCCGTGCCATCATTGTAAAATCCTTCGCCCGAATCCACGAAACAAATTTGAAGAAGCAAGGTCTTCTCCCACTGACTTTTGACAATCCCGCAGGTGGCTTACGACTATTATACATGACGCATTGAAATTTAATTGGATGACGGATTTTATATTTTGAACTTGCAGATTACGACAAGATCAATCCAGGCGATAAGATAAGTCTGACGGGACTCAAAGGTCTTGCCCCAGGAAAACCTGTCGAAGCCATCATTAAACATGCTGATGGAAAAGCAACAAAAATAAAATTGAACCACACGTTTAATGAGCAACAAATCTTCTGGTTCCAGGCTGGAAGTGCCCTGAATTACATGAAAGAAGTGAAATCGAGGAAGTAGGCTCACATTTATAGAATTTCTCTGGGAAGAGAGCCACTAGTATTTTGTCTTATATTTAATTTCCTTTCCGACATTCTTGTTTCTGTGTTTCTGCTAATTGAAGCCAACAAGAAGTTATTATTATATTATCATGTCCCTCTGATCCTCGAATGAAAATATATGAGAACAAGCTAGGTTGACGTGTGTGGGTTTGACTTATTTGCTACTTCACTACTATCACACTTCAGCATCTCATGTTTTGTTTGCATTTAGGCGTTTTCCTTTGGATACGTTTTTTTAGTTAGGTTAGCATTCAATCATTGGCAGTGTTCTTTTAGACTGCTCTGGGATTTTTGGTGTGCTCGCGAGAAGCAAATCCAAAAAATATGAAGTTAAAGCCAAGTTTACTTGTTTCGTTTTGTAGTTGTAACAGTAATAGTGCGAAGGTTGGTTTATCTACTAGTTCAAAGGAAGTGAAGTATGCAGCATCCATTGAAATATTGAATCCCTATCTCAATTTTTTTGCATTCACCGGTATAATTAATTGTTTTATTAAAATTGACCAGTCCAGCAGTTTGAGCCGTAGTAGTACGTCATCCTGGGGCGAAGAAATACATAAAACAAATTATTCTGAAGGAGAAGAGATGTACAGAGGGTGTCCCACCCTTATAAAACCGATGAACTCATCGGTGCACCACCCTGCATGAGTACCCATGTGACTTTTATGCCACTAATACTCAAAGTACACCCGATTGTCGACCTGTGAATATTTTTTCCAAAATTATTTGACCCCCAAAGGGGCCAAAAATCCCCCAAACCGCTAGGAGTGTAGTTTTAGTGTTTTCCACGGAGAGATTCGGTTACAGTGAGATAGTTAAAAGGTTGAAAGGTCAAGGAATCGTCATTTCTAAGACAGCAGTTCATAACATAG
>JAAXYW010003077.1:0-12835 GCA_036851895.1 Orthonychiurus folsomi | reverse complement strand
TCTTTTGTTTCCTAGTAAGAAATCGAATTTAATAAATTGCGACTACCACTGGTTGTTCCCAGAGTGGTAATTAAAAAAAAAATCCCTATATAAGTGCACATGACATGCAAAGATGGCAGGGTACAATAAGCGGAGTAATATTAAAGATGCAAAGACATTCTGGGTTCGAATCAAGAATTTTCATCCATATAAGTCATTTGCAAATTTAATCTCCAAGGCTGCTTGGTTTGAATACTTCAAGTGTGTGTTTACTGCAGGCTCTGAAAAATACTTGTTCTCTGAAATTGGCAATGCTGAGACAAATTACCTTATATTCCGATTCCTCGACTTGAAACTGCACCTGCAAAGACTGAAAAATGGCAAAGCTGCAGGCACATATTTAATTCCAAACGAGATGCAGATGCTGTCCATAGCGCCTATGCTTGTTTTTTTTGCTCTTTATTCCAGCTGTGTTGCAATATCGGGCGAGAGCCTGCAGTATGATGTGCTGCAGCTATATCACTGACTTTTAAAAAAGAGGACCAAAATTCTCCACAAAATTGTGTTTTTCAATACAGTTGAGAAGTTATACACAGGGATGCTGAACACCCGGCTAATCTATTTTGTCAAAGACAAACTGTCAGAGTAACAGGCCGGGTTCAAGAAAGGGAAAAGCTGCCAAAACCACACTTTCACCCTATTTTGCATGAGGCAAGTGCAGCACTTAAAAGGGAAAAAGTTGTGGAGCTGCTTTGTGGACCTATCTCAGTACTTTGATACCCCGCCTCATGACAGCTTATGGAAGGTTTTAGTTGACTTTGGCATTTCTACGAGATTTGTCCGGTCCTTCAATACATGTACACCCTTGCAATTGCCAGAATAAAGACACACAGGGGCCCACAGACACAATAAAAATAATAAAAGGAGTTTTGCAAGGCGAGTCAGGAAACCCGACTCTATTTAATGTTTACATCAATGGACTAGTGGACAGCATGTATGCTCAGCCTCTGTTGACAGGTATAAAGCTGCAGGCCGGTACTAACCACATCCTGCTATATGAGAAGCTGTGCACGCTAATGCTGAACTCGCACTTAAACTATTTTGTCAAGGACAAACTACCTGAGTATCAGGTCGGCTTCACAAAAAGAAATTGCTACCAAAACCATATTTTCTCCCTTGTCTGCATGATGCAAGTGCAGCTTTAGAAAGAGAAAGTGTTGTGGTGCTGCTTTGTAGGCCTATCGCAGGCACTTAATATACCGCGCTATGACAGCTTTTGGAAGGTTTTGAATAAAATTTTGCCAAATCCAAGTTATTTGTCAGGTTCTCAGCTACTTGTACGCTCTTCCAAATCTAAGAATAAAGACACATGAGGGACCCACGGACCTAATAAAGTTAAAAAAAGGTGTTCTTCAAGGAAAGTCGGCCAGCCCGACTCTGTTTAACATTTATATCAATGGACTCAAGGACAATGATCATCCACTGCTGACAGGCAAAAAGCTGCAGGCCCGTATTGTCCACACCATACTTTATGCATATGACAAAAAAGTCACTCCAAATAAAAGTGAACATTGCAGCCAAGTTCTTTGATTGCCGTGGCCTGCGACCAAATCTGAATAAGACCAAGCTTCTCGTATTCAGAAAAGGAGGAAGAATACGTAAGACCGACAAGTTGGTCTGGAAAAAGAATTTGCTTGAGAAAAGGAAAATGCTGTATAATCCACAATACCTACATGATCTAAAAAGAATCAAAGGTTGAAACTCCTGCGAAGTTGAGTTGGTGCTCACTGCTGCAGGAAATGCTGGTGCAGATCGGTCATGAAAACTTTTGGGAGACGACAGATACAAACTCTAAACATTTATTTCCTCTCCAAAAGGCTGCACGTCCAGGAAAAGTGGACATGCAAAGTGCAATGTAGAATTTATATTAAAGCTGGACAATAGGGGCATTTTGGACCCAACAAATTTGTCCCTATTAGAAAAAAAACCCTATAATAGAATGGTCAAATATTTACACAATAACTCAAATTGCATTTATTGTTAGTATTCTCAGAAGTACAACAAAACACATAAGTATTTTAGAAGCAAAACGGAATGAACAATTCCAATATGATTATATGCAATATAACTACTACCAGAGACGGAGGAATTGCGTAAAGTCATCATGAATTCCGAAAATAACATACAATGTAAAATCCGTATGGAAGAACTACACGCAGTATTCGATGAAAGGTGTGGTACTGCAAACAATAAGACAAGACCGGAATACGGACGGATGCCTAAGGATAATATACAAAACAGGATAGATTCTGCAGTACGAAGACTCCCACGGAACTCATCCAAAAAGTGATACGGGATTTAATAACGACACATCACCTGGAACCGACAACATAACTATCCGGACCCTGAAAAACGTAGATTGCAGCAAAATTAGAGCGTCCATAATCTTAATAATGTTGAACAGAAATTACGTCCCAAATAAATTCAAGGAAGCAAGGACAATTCTCACTCTAAAACAAAGAGACTTAATCAGCCCAAGTAACTGGAGACCAATCTGCATATGCTCCATTATTAGGAAATTGGTGGAAAGGGTATTGGACCGAATCACAAGGCAATACACCTCCACCTCAGAACACCAACGCGGATTCACAAACCAACCAGGAACCCATATTAACACCTCACTGATAGCGGCATGTCTTAGGAAAGCAAAACAAATGGATGCCAGCATCGTATTTTTAGATATTGTAAAAGCATTTGATATGGTAGGATACAAGTATATAGCAAATACCATCCAACACACCACACTGCGAACGAAGATGAAGGACTTGATGCACCACTTCTAAGTTAAAAACTTCACAAAAATTCATGCAAATGAAAACAAAAGCGAGAACCTCTGCTTTAAAAAAGGACTATTACAGGGGGCGCCTCTCTCTCCCACCGTCTTCAACCTGTGTATCGACTACGGCCTGCAGGAATTGACGGAGGTGGAGATTGGAAATGAATTTGGAATCAGATTGGTACAGGACCTAACACCACTGTCTGCAGCAGGGTTTGTTGACGACACAGCCATCATCGCCAAAAATACGTTCGCAGCGGGCCAGCTTTCGCAAATGGCAATACAACTATTCAATGAACGCGGATTATACATCAGGCCGGGGAAATCAAAGGTGATAATTATCACCAAGGAGTAACTCAACGAGGCAGACCTTCAGGTAAACGACAATACAAAGATTTCAGCATTGAAAACTGACGAAAAGAAAAAGTACCTTGGAGTTAATTTCCAAGACCAACTATTCTTTGATGAATCAAAAATTGTACACGGCCTTACGAAAAATCTACCACAGCTAATCACTACAGCACTGCTCATGCCGGAACAAAACCAAATCATAAATCAATGTCTGTAGCCAAATTTGTATATCCATTCCAAACTGCACAACTGGGAAAGATTCCACAAACATTCCTTTAAAACATGGACAAAGCAACAAGGAGTGCAACAAAAGAAATCTTGGGAATATCCAATGACACTCCGGATGCAATGATATATTTACCGACAACATACAAAGGACTGGAACTAGTCAGAACTAAATGAGAAGCCCCCATCCAAATCTACAACATCAGCAACACTCTAATGCTAAGTAATAACAAGTACCTCAACGACTGTAGACACTTCAAAAAAAAATGACGGCTTGCATAAAGAAGCTGAGACTAACCGAGGAGGAATGCGGCAGGGAAACGCTGTTCAACATCGAGATACTGTTGAAACCGCCGGCGGATTCAACAGTACCCCTAACGATGGCGAGGCAGTAGAAGCACCAGAAAAAACCTCTAGAAAAATTCGGAAGCTCCTTCAAAAAAAAAGAATTCTAAAAATGGTGCAACCTACCGACAAAAGGACAGGGGGTACCTCTATTCAAACAACAGCCAGTCTTTTTCAAATGGACAACAACAAAAAACGGCATATCAGCGTCGGAGTGGATCTCAAATATCAAGATGACGGCGAACGTAGCAGCGGTGAGAGCTGTACCCAGAAAAAGCCTTACGACATTCCTTTGCAGACACTGCAAGGAGTATGAATCCCTCGGACATGTCTTGGGCTCCTGCAGACGGGGCGAACTTCTCCGGAACTCACGCCATCATCGAACAAGGACTATGATAGCGAATGGATTTAGAAAGAAGGGACTTAATGTATACGAGGAGGTGCACTGTATCAGTGGACTAGATTCTACACGGCGAATAGACATGATAGTCCCTAGTGAGGACAAAAAATTTGGCAGGGTCATTGACCCAACAGTACAAATAGAAAAAGCGGAAAACCAGCACCACCCAGAGGAAACAGACAGAGGGAGAAGAAATATTTACGAGCCGTGTGCCCCCTACCTGTGCGAGAAATATGGGATCTAACAAGTGTAAGTAGTGGCGCTGTTCATCAGAACAATCAGTACATTTATGTACAACTTCGTAAAAAATCATAAGCTGGGCAAGGAACTGGTGAAAGACATCGTGACTACAGTCTTAAAATCCTCCGCCCACATCCTACATAACCACCTCTTTGGCAACTAGCTGCACATACACCTATGTGATAATATTGTACCCACAGATTGTATTTTTATTTAGATGTTATTTATTCATATTTTTAATTAATTATTTATTTTAATCAAATGGGTTTTAGATATATTTATTGTTTTAAATTATTAAGTTTTAGTAAAACGCGAGTAATTTTTAAATCATCTGCATGTAACAAAATTGACAAATTAATAAAATATACATTTCAGATATTTTAACCAAAAAACGTGAATATATTATTGTAATGGTGGTAAACTCTGTCTTTAAGGCAACCTCTAATGAGAGGCAGTGATTATTGACTGAATGAAGCCAATTGATTGTTCCCCCCCCCCCAATTTTTTCAACTTACACATGTCCCATTTTGGCAAGGGAATCCTTTGCAGCAGTCACCACTCAGGACGCATTTTTGTCCAGTTTTTGGGCACTATAATTACACATAAATTAGTTATCTCAAACATTTTTTGCTATCAATTTAACTTGCCTCTGCGCATAAGTCGTCAATGCATCTTAGTTCCTCACAGCATTCGCGTTCAGTCTCGCAAGAAATCCGAATTGGAGAGCACTATATACAGGTTTCCAAAATGGAGTTGTAAGCTTCGTGTATCAATAATAAGACAATCAATGAGCATATTCCGATGTATAAAACAATGGATGTTCCATATTTTTTAAACAACTATATTACACGTGTTTAAATTGAAAAAAAACTATTATAATCAAACGACCTTTAACATTTAGAGACAGACATCTAGTTTATTATATAACAGTTGATATATATGAAGTAGAATGCTTAAAGCGCCGTGAACCCTACTCAGCTTCTTACACTAACCCAACCTGCACTCACATACACGTATTTCCCAAATAGCTTTCAGCCTGCCGCGTATTCCGGCCAAAAACTTTTGCCACGTTAACGCAAAAAAACATACCCACTAAGGTTTTTTTGGTCTTTTACCGCTAACTCAAGTTCCGCGTATTCCCCGAACCCACACATATTATCCAACATATTCCCAAAAATACGTTCTACCCCCAAACACATTGGTTAAAAGAACGGTAGTCCTTACGGATAAGCAGAAACAAGACATTACTAAAATAAAGTAGTAATGACTACGCTCACTTAAACGGGTTGTGCAAACATTTAGCAATTCGGGAATGTTTCAGATACATTGCGAGCTGTTTACGTGCAACTGTTTTTCCAAAACTTGAGGTATCTACAAATATACGAAGAAACAGTAGACAGAACAATAAAAAAAATCAGGTATTTAATACCAAAAGTCGTTAAAATTAATAAAGATAGAATTAAACAAAAAAAAGGTGGTGCTGGTGATGGTAGGATTTGTGGTGCTGGTGATGGTAGGATTTGTGGTGCTGGTGATGGTAGGATTTGTGGTGCTGGTGATGGTAGAAATTGTGGTGCTGGTGATGATGAAGTCCTTCTCTCCTCATCTAAGCGGCAGTACCACTTTCCAAGACGTCGGAGTACCGGGCGGAGGCGGATTAGTGTTAACGAGTGAGTGTGGTTATTGCAAATCTTGTGAATGAATTAAATGGTTGTAAATTATTTGGAAATCTGTGATTGAATGGGATGAATGCACACAATTATTTTATGTTGCTAACCTAGTTTTAATCAGAATAAGAATATTGTCACACAATAAAAAAATGGTGGATTCCTTCCATCCGGACCATTCGTCGATGGAAGGCGCAATTGTCGTCTGAGTTAAGGGTGACGGAGGGCGACTCCAGGCACCAAACAAAAGTACCGCTTTTTTGGAACATCTTTTCCAACTGGCAAGCAAGAAACCGTTAGCCCAGAGTTAGCAGTACTGACAACCGTTTATGTGTTTGAAAAGATGGCAGATGTCTGGCTATCATTTCTGGAACTTAAACAAGACTCTACGTTTCGTAAAAGAACTTGAGCGACTGTTTCAAGCACACATAGAATCACAGTTATGGCGGAAATTTAAAGACAATATCACAGCTTAGATGACTTTCCCAAAATCATTACTGACATAATTCTGAAAGTTATCTTAAGTGTAAATGCAACTAACTGCTCGGAAATCAATGGAGCAACAACAAATATTTTATTTGCTGCCGAGGAATTACTTTCTTCTGCTTTTGCTGATATTTTCAATAATACAATCCTGTCCGGTAAGTTTCCTGCTAGCTGGTAAACCGTTTTTATTACTTTAATACCTAAGCCATTCTCAACCATGGTTTTGCAAAGGACGCTGAACAACTCACGCTTTAATTGAGTTCTTACAAAAAACATGACTAATTGCAGCTGGTGTTTTTGTAGACCTCCCCAAACCTTATTAAAAAAATTTCAAGTTTTCAACTTCCTGTCTACTTAGACTAACTGCCAATTGCTTGACCTAGCAAAATTATAAAATAGAAATGGGTCAGAAATTTTTCCAACCTTTCACATAATGTGGCGGAGTTCCACAGTGTTTTTTGCAGGGACCTTGGCCTTTTCTGTTTACTTTGATGACAAAGCCGATACATTGAATGAACTAATCACTTTTTATGCTGGTGACGTAGGTGGGGCAATTGGTGATTCTGATTTTGACCGTTTATTAACTAGAATACGTGTATGTATCTGTCCAGTCAATGTCAATGACTGGAGTTCTATGTATGTAAATTGGACAAAAACTAAGCTCTTAATATTTTGTAATTGTAACAAGCGCGAGCTAAACCCCTCTCCCTGATCCTATCACTGTTCATGGCAACACTGTACAGAGAATAACAACCTCTTTCAAATACCTGAAAACTACGTTTGATGAGAAATTATAACTCGGAGATTATGTTAAGAAAGTTATTCAACTTTAAAAGTAACCAGAGAACACTCCTGACCTGCCGCCTGACCTGGCTGACTGACTTTGCCCCCAAAAACAAATTTTCACACACATGCAGCCCCCGCATGCAAATGTATATATACCTAGATTTAATTCCTAATTAATTAATAGTTAAATACCTGTACTTTGTCTAAAAATAAAGGGGAATCGCATGTTTTTTTGGAAAACATAGTGTGTGTAGATAATCCTACTCCAGAATTTCCATTCTGCTTCACTAGCTAGGCACTCGTTGCGGGTGGTAAAAACTGCACAGAAGTCCAATAGTAAAATAAAAATTAATGGCGCAAATTAGCAAATTTTTTCCTCAGTAAATATAAGCAAAATCAAAAGTGTAAAATGTGTATTACCTGCACCAGTCCATTTGTCTACTTCTTCCCCCCTACCATCAATATGACCTACAACCTTCCCAAAGTTAACTAGCACTTTTAATAGCACTTTCAATGTCAGTGCTGATTCCTGTAATCTGATGCCCAGATTTCGTATTGTCGCAAGAATAATGGATGGGAATAGATGAAAGAGACCCGGGACCTAACCACCGGTCGCCGTTGCCTAGCAACGTTTAGTCGCCGGCTCTATAACGACCATCCATAAAGGCGAGCATTCCCTTGACCCACAACAACCCCCTACCCACTAGTCTCTACGCTCGATGATCTAATCCTAACCTGACTCTCTCGTCCACACACAATAATCCACAACACATACACAGCCCAAATTCAAACAAATGTATATATACTTTATTTATTTGTTCCTAATTAAATATAAGTGTATTATACCAAAGCCGATGACACACTTCGACAAACACAGAAACAACTTTTGACCTTCCGTCCACGACCTCTGGCACTCACGATCCACAATCCGCAAAATCCACGGCTACACAAACAATCCACGGCTACACAAACAATCCACGGCAGCGGCAACGGCACAGCGACACGTCCTCACACTCCTACACGGGAACCACAACAGAAGTCCCAGACAAAAGAAAAACGCCTCCTCGCCGTCCGTCTCTTCTTCAATCCCTCCAAAACTTTCACACACACAGTCTCTCTTAATATCCGCTCGTCGCATCCGATGGTTTGAGTCCCATCCTTGATGATCATCCACACGACAGTATCAAACAGACTATGCGGATAATAGAATGTGCAAACCTCCGCTTCCGACAAACTGACGACAGTAATATTAAGTCTAGTGCCTAAGGTTATTGTATTTCCTGAGGCTGCCTTCTGTGTACGTAAATGCGGCTAGGCTTCCCTCGACGTAAATTTATTCAAATTAGAGTCTCTTTCATTAGCACTGATTTGACTGTGTATGAGAGAATTTTTGAAGTGTCACTGTAAGTATTAACTCAAAAACAACGTTTTCCTACGACTACATTTGTCGCCGCATAATAACCCAACACTTCCGTTTCCCTCACAAGTTAGCATCGCGATTAAATTTTTTTGCTCCACGCTAACCCAAAATATGTTCTATTCCAATAACCTGAAATTCATTTTGATGTAAGCCTCACGTATTCCTAATGCTGTCCACGTTAAAAATACGCTTCCAAGCCTCAAAACACAATTATGCTTCACATATTTCATGTCAATCAGTTACATCCAACAAAATTAGGCAAACATCCCAAATATAATGGTACAACGTACACTATATTATGTATTGTAGCATTTATACAAAGTAGATACATTATCCTCGCTTAGCAGGGACTCCACATCAATTCTCACTTTGTGTTTATTGACATCGAACATGTGCTCTAATTTGAAAGAGCTTAATCTCCACTAAATAATTTGTCACAAGACCGCTAATTTAAGTTTATTCTTAATACCGAACCATTTATAAAATACTGGAAAGGTTGTGCCGAAAGTTATCAAACGTTAATAATAATGTAATTCAATAGTAGTATAATAAAGGCCGGTCCTGGCGCACCTTCATAAAAATCACTAAATTTCAACGAAAAATACTTAAATTACCACAAAATTACACAGAAATTAACCAAAATCCGAATAAAATCAACCCAGTTTTTGCGCCACAACTTCCGGCGCAAAAATCTTAAATTTGAGAATCACTAACTAACACAGATATACAAGCAAAATTTATCATTTTTAAGCTAATTCAGAGTAAAATATAATATGCCATGTTCGGAACACGTCGAGTATTATTTATCCGGATTCGATGTTAATATTTTTCATTTTCTTAGAAATGTATAGTTTTGAATCGATTTTTTTGTGTTTACAGTTTTTTACATAAAAGTTTTTGACTAGTTTTCCACATACTGGACAGCATATTTTAAATGTGTTTTCTTCACAATATTTACGTCTACAATCTTTGCAATTGTATTGACCAAGAGTAAATAATTTCTCGTTTTTTAGCATTTTACACTTTGTACATTTTCTCTCTATTTATAAAAAATTTATTTTTGTTAAACAATTTATATATTTCTTCATTACAGGTAAATTCGCCTATAATGTTGTTTTTTTTAATTACACCTAGAAATACATAGACCATAAAAATTATATTTTTTGTTTTATAAAAATAGAAAATACTTCTGTAAAAAGTGTTTATGTTACAAGGCAGACAAAAAATCACTGGAAATTCATAAAAGTCTTTGCTTTAAAAATATAACGTTGATACTATGCCTACTGAATCTAAAAATATCAAGGAATCTAACACTATCAAAGAATCTAATATTAAGAAATCTAAAAAAATCAAGAAATCCAACAATATCAAGAAATTTAAAAACTTTTTAAGATCACTCAAAATTCCTTATATAATTTGTGCAGATATGGAATCTCTAATTAAAAAAGTAAATCAATGTTCAAAATGCAAAAACACATTTGAAAAAACTGATAGAGTTTACAAAACAACCCAACCTGAGCCAAAAAACAATAAAACATGTTATACTATTAATACAGCTACTCATAATCTTTGTGGATTTGCTTTGAACGTATGCGGACCAGAATGTTCAAAAGCAAATTTAGTGAGATACAGGGGTGAAGATTGTATCTCAAAATTTTAATAAAAGTAGAAAATAAAGCCAAATTCTTTTATGAAAAGGTAAAAACCAACTACCCTATACCTATGACTGAACAAAACCAAGAAAATTTTGAAAATTCTAATTTTTGCCATATTTTGATAAAAACATTAAACCAGATGAAACTGATTGTGGAGACCATAATCACTTAAAATATAATAATAACTGTCGTGGTCCTGCACATAAAGGCTGCAATTTAAATTACAAATACCCTAAATTCATTCCAGTAGTGTTTTATAATTTGTCTGGCTAAGTTACAAATTTATTTATTAAACACTTAGCAAATAAGTAAGACGTATCAATTGTACCTAAGAACAATGAGAATTATATTTCATTCTCCATTAAAATTGTTGTAGACAAATTTGAAGCCAAAAAAGATCAAGCATATTGTAAAAAATGTCAGAAAAACTGTGCTTCTGAATTTGATAAAAACGCTATTAGAAATTTTTCTAACAATTGGATTAATGCCAAGATTAACAGTAGATTGCAAAGCAAAACGTGTAGTTCAAACCATAATATGAAAAACAAATTAATCATATTGTAATAATTGTAAGAAAAACTGTACTTCTGATTTTAATGAAAACAATATTAATATGTGGTTTGGTGCTAAGAATAAGGCGAAGGTTAGATTGCAATGCAAAACCTGTAGGTCAGACTTTAACATGACACTAACAGGAGAGGAAATACAAATTAAAGGAGAAATTTGATTTATCAACTCATTTCGTTTTATGGCTACCTCATTAGAGAAACGAGTAGACAATTTGCTAGATGTAAATACAGGGTACTGTCCAAATTTTAAATGCAATCAGAACATTCAAGAAAGAAAATATTACCACAGAGAGGAATTAAAATTTATAATGAAACGGAAATGTACTGAATGTGACACCGATATTTTAAAAGTACCAAACCTTGATCATTTTCGTGAGTTCTTAAATCATTTTGGCGCTGACTCAGGATTAATGTTGAGAAAAGGAGTTTATCCTTACAAATACATAGATAGTTGGAATAAATTTGAAGAAACCAAATTACCATAAAAAACTAAATTCTATTAATCACTAGAAAATAAAAATATTTCAGTATTAGATTACAAACACGTTTTCAAGATATTTAAAAAATTTGAACTTCAAAATTTAGGAGCATATCATAACAAGTATCTAGAAAGTGATGTGTTATTATTATCAGCAGTAATGACAAGATTTCGAAATGTCTGTTTTTCAACTTATAAACTAGATCCATGCTACTATTTTTCACTACCAGGATTGTCAGATGATGCGGCATATAGATATACAAAGCAAGAAATTGAATTAATAAGTGATAGGGTGATATATTTAACTATAGAATCTGGAGTTCGAGGCAAAATATCAATAACACCAGGAATATATGATAAGTCAAATAATACATATTTTGCAGAAAATAAAGAAATTCGTAAATTAACTAAAGCTGAAGCTATTTCAAAAGGAATATATGAAACTATTAAACCCAAATCATACACTATATACTTAGATGCTAATGCTTTATATGCAAAAATTATGACTTTACCTTTTCCAATCGGTGAATATACTTGGTTAACCGATGAAAAAATCAAAAAGACAAATTTTATGTCAATAAAACCAGATGCAGAATATGGGTATGTTTTAGATGTAAATATGATATGATACTAATAAACCCAAATCGTACATTATGTACTTAGATGCTAATGCTTTATATGCAAAAATTATGACTTTACCTCTTCCAATCGGTGAATATACTTGGTTAACCGATGAAAAAATCAAAAATACAAAATTCATGTCTATAAAACCAGATGCAGAATATGGGTGTGTTTTAGATGTAAATCTTACTTGTCCAATCTCAAAACAAGATTATTTTAAGGACTATTCATTAGCTCCATGCAAACAAACTCCACCAGAAAACAAATTAACAGATTGACAAAAAGAGTTGATTGACAAAGGCGTTGGAAAAATGTCTGAACAACAGAAGCTTTTATGTACACTTAATGATAAAAATAACTACATAATTTATTATAGAAGTTTGCAATTATATTAAAAATTGGGAATGAAACTAAAAGGAATTAATCGCGTTATAAAATTCAAGCTGAAAGCTTTTTTAAAACCATACGTAGATTTAAATACTAAGCTAAGAACAAATGCAAACAATTATTTTGAAAAAGATTTTTTAAACTTTTGGTTAACGCTGTATTTGAAAAACAGCTTGAGTCTGTCAGAAACAGATGTAAAGTCTATATTGTAAAAGATTATGAAAAATTTGCTAAACATAAAAAACAACCATCATTTTTACATAGAACTATGCTATCAAAAAATTATTTTTAGTGAATATAAAACATAATACACTAAACAAACCTTTAATTGGAGGATTTTGTATATTAGATCTGAGCAAAGAGCTGATGTACGACTACTTTTACAATCAT
>JAAXYW010003076.1:0-12839 GCA_036851895.1 Orthonychiurus folsomi | reverse complement strand
TAATATAGTGGATAATTTAAACAGTGTCGTTCACAGACGCGAATTTCAAAATAGTTGCACTGTATTTATTTTGTGACTAATAGCTCAATTTGTTGAGAGGATGAGGATGAGAATAAGCATCACTATTGCGGTTTTGAAATAAATTTTTCGTCAACAATATCATATGGTTGTCATTTATTCCAGCATAGCAGCAGTGCAGTAGTGCTAGCAGTCCAGCGCTCATTTTATCACTTTACAATCATGCCAGTAGACTTAATATGCCAGACATATTTTTTTAAATTAATTATTGCTAATTACGATAATGATATAATTGAAGCCAAAGCAGGATTGTTAAAAAGAATAAAATATAAAAATCCTCAATTTCAATTTTTGAAATTTGCTACTCTTGCATCTTGCTAAATGTGGCGGCCACGGGGCCAGCACAGCACCAGCACTCAGCGCCCCGTAGGATTCCCTGCGGATACATATTTGGCGTGAAGCGGGAAGGATTAAAATCATTGGAAATTCGATCAGTTTTGGAAGTCCGTCATCTTTCCCTCCTTCCCCAGTCAGTCAACAGTGACCTCGTTCCTGCAGTTAATGGTTTAACAAACAATACACATTAAGAGGGTCAAAGGTCAAGCTAAGTCAGAAAGACCTTCCGTTCCTTTTGAGGTGAGGAATCAAGTGTAGGACAATAATTAAGATGCAGAAAGGAAGGCAAGAACCCCAAAAGGCTCCTTCGGTGTCGTCCCAGGCCCAGGGGCCCCCGCAAAGCCCGAAGTCTGTGGCGTCTCCGAAGAATCAGAAGGTGCCGACCCCAAAAGGAAAGCCGACACCAACGCCAAGCAGAGGAAAAATGAGTTAGTTATCATATTTAGTCCTTGCATGCCTGAATGAGTCATGATATTTTTCTAGGTTTTTATGTATGAGCATTTCGCATGACATATTATAATTTAGATTTCTGATTAGAAGAGAAGAACTAAACTAAAATACAGAATTCAATTATTATAAATTTAAGTCACAAGTGATGGCTGATACAATGCTAAGATCGGGCTCTAAAACCAATTGTCATTGTTGAGCATTGTAATGAATACTCATGGCTGAAACTTAGAATTTAAGTTAAGCACCGCAGTTAAAGCTAACTACAACATTTCAGTTAGAATTAATTCACCCAGGTTTTATATTTTGTGTTGCACGGAATTGGAAGTATTTGTTAAGTTGGTTGGTACTACCAAATTGGTTACCAAATTCAATTCTGATTAAAGTTAAATTGGTTGAGTAGTGTTCAGCTGGTTCAAATCTATTGTGTCATTAATACTTTAATATTTGCAGAGGGGGGCTCAATGGGAGATTTGGATCGTCAAATAGAACAACTTAAGCGATGTGAAATTATTAAAGAAGCGGAAGTAAAGGCGTTGTGCGCGCGAGCTAGGGAAATTTTAGTAGAAGAGTCGAATGTTCAACGTGTGGATTCTCCAGTTACGGTATTGCTCTGTTCTGAATCTTGTTCAAGTCTGTTTTTAATGCGCAAGCAAGCACTTTTACATTTTTTATTTGACACAGATTTGCGGTGATATTCACGGCCAATTCTATGATTTAAAAGAATTGTTCCGCGTGGGTGGTGATGTTCCTGAGACAAATTACTTATTCCTAGGAGACTTTGTGGATCGAGGTTTCTACTCTGTCGAAACATTTCTTCTCCTTCTGGCTCTCAAGGTAATGTTTGCAATGTTAAAAATTAGTGAGGATAGGATGATCAAGGTTTCATTTTTTAAATGTATTAGGTTCGCTATCCGGATCGCATAACTTTAATTCGAGGAAACCACGAGTCACGTCAAATTACACAAGTTTACGGATTTTATGACGAATGTCTTCGAAAATATGGATCAATCACAGTTTGGCGTTACTGCACTGAGATCTTTGATTATTTATCACTTTCTGCCATTGTCGACGGCAAGGTATGTATACGCTAACAGCACCACCAAGGTGGGTAAAAACAATACTACTCTGCTGCAGTATTTATTTACCTTGAGCACCACTACGTCACGGGCAGTGACCTCTTAGCGATAAACTGATAACTAAGACTTTCAAAATTCAAGATTAAACTAAATATGAGTGGTAATTAGCCATCACGGCACGAAACACTAAGATGTGCCATAATGAATCTTCAATAATTGCACTGCAATTAGTAGATATACAATAACTTAATTATGAAATTCTTTTATACGTTTCACAGATATTTTGTGTTCATGGTGGACTCTCGCCATCGATTCAAACTTTAGATCAAATCAGAGCAATTGACCGAAAACAGGAAGTGCCACATGATGGACCGATGTGTGACTTACTCTGGTCAGATCCGGAAGGTAAGCAAAAGCAAACCTTGAATTTGAAATTTAGCGTTTATGCCAAGCCAGCTTGACTATGATTCTCGATTATTTGATTATTATCGATGTGGCTTGCATTACCTCATGTGCTTCAATTTCAAGAGTTAATTGGTAAAAAAATATTGTTTTATTAATTTTTTGCAGACACTACGGGCTGGGGTGTGAGTCCTCGAGGTGCCGGATATCTCTTTGGATCTGACGTTGTGACCCAATTTAATGCAGCCAATGACGTGGACATGATTTGTCGTGCTCATCAGCTGGTAATGGAAGGCTATAAATGGCATTTTAATGAGACTGTCCTGACGGTCTGGTCTGCTCCAAATTACTGCTATAGGTAATTTTCTTTATACTTTTGGTGCATGATGTGCTTTTTTAATTTAGGTTTTCCAAAGAGAAGCCAAAACGAGTTTTGAGAACTGCGACAGATAGTGAAGTATGTATTTGCAAGCCGGTGGGTACCGGAACATGAATCCGTACCAAATTGTATGACGTATACCTATACGGTGCATAAATGGATTTATATCTCATTTCATTTACGAAATTTTTCTGATTTTTACTATTTGAAATTGAGAAGCCGTTGAAGAATGGTCTAAAGCAATTGTTAAACTAGTGGGAATGGTTTACGAGCACCAGGATGGCTCAGGTACAGGGTACCGGGAGTTAAACTTGGCGTGAGATAAATGCAAGCTTTTGTGGCTGAGCAGCATCAAACCAGTCTGTGAACAATTTTCTAGATTTTTGAACTCTGCAAAATACCCTATCTGAAATCCAGTTCTCATCAGTATTTATCAAGATAAGAACTGTCAAATTGCATGCTCAGGTATATGTATGGACGTCCGACGTGCGTGCACAAGACTTTAGAATAGCCAGCCGTCGAGTGGCAGGTTTGCTGCCCGAGTGGTGACTTCATATTCAGTCAATTAACGCCGGAGAATATAGTTACTTTTCTCAGGAAATTTTTAATCTGACGTCGTTTGAGCGCCGCCTTCTTTGCCACACGGTAACACTTGCCGGACTGTGACTGGATTACAAAAAAACCGGCTGCCAAATGCCAGACTAGTTTAGCTAGCATAAAGAGGAGTGAGGAGATTTTTTGCCAGCTTCAAGTGATTAATTTATTGTAGTAAAGTAGGGCCAGATTTGACGTAATTTCACACATCCAGATTAGCGAACCAGATCTACTGACGTGCTTACCGTGAATTGAATGCGATCCCTATTGTTTGTTTTACAGATGTGGTAATGTAGCCGCCATTCTGGAATTGGATGAAAATCTACAACGAGAATTTATTATCTTTGAAGCCGCTCCACAAGAAAATCGTGGAGTACCATCCAAGAAACCAACTCCGGACTACTTCCTTTAAATAAAGGAATTAAAAAAATTATGTGTGTGTGAGTCGATAATTAATTGAAAAAATATTCCCTGTAAGTTCTACTTTGTAATTTGTACTGCGCTTTCTTCGTGTGGCTTCGGATTATGAACAGAAAAATTCTAGCATTCGAAAATTTTACTCTTAGCCTGGCATTTCGTAAATGTCAAAACCAATTTGAAGCACAGTTTGTAATACGACACACTAGGTCCTTAAAATGTAAGCCATGAACCTTACTTGATTGTTTATTTGATCAATCATTGTGGTTTATCAAATCCGATACATCATTTCATTCAGGCATAGAATAGCCCGGATTATCCTCTTCCTCGGGATAATTGGCATTTTTGTTTAACTTGACTTGCTGGTGGAATTAAATCCTCAAAGTATTATTGTTTTCAAATTAAAAGAACAGTTTGCATTTGTCATTTGTGCTCTTATCAAAACCATTTTGTACATTTTTATGAGAGACGAAAACTGATACGAATAAAATGGAGACCAACTTGTTTGACTTTTAACTAGAATTCCTACGTTATTGAGATTGTCTAGTTAACCCAAACTGCTAAATGCTAAGGTCAGAACCTGTAAACTTAATTACACCACTACTGGCAAAGCTACTGACTAATTCTCTCCCAAGGATTGACTCTAACTCATCGTGGATTGTCGTGGTGCAAACATTTTTTTCATTAAACAATTGGCCACCCTCAAACGCATAGACCAAAGATCAAATATGCTCATATAACCACAAGGTTATCAGTCATCAGTTGCCAAGAAATAATGATGAGAATTTAAAATGCAATTATTACCCAAGATCTCTGACTGCCTGATACAAGTCAAGATCATTTCATCCCGCAGCTGAATGCATTCGAATCACCAGTTTACCTCCTCGTGGTCAACTATTTCAATGTAATGGCCATTAATGTCCACGATCAAGTCCAGTGCGCAAGCAAGCAAAAATAACGCAATCACCTAAAACAAAGGTAAAAGACAAGGCGAGGAGCAACTCAAGTCTTCAGTTTTCTTGCCTTCACATTACCGCTCTAGTGCATACACAAAAAACAAGTAATATATGATCGCTTAACCCACCAGGTTCCAACGACGACGGCGAAAAAAGTGAAGACTGTTTTTTTGTGTAAAAATCAAATCTTACTTTTAAGAGTCAAGCTCAATCTTCGCGTGCAGTCCAATTTTCTCACTGCTAGAGTTTAGACGTTCTCCCTAGATTTTTGTGTGAAAAAAAATTAATTGAAGATTTCCTCTGAACACGAGCCGAGCGTGCAGTGAGACTCATTAAACAAAAGTTAAGACGTAGCACGGATTTGACCTTTAGTGGATTTGAAACCGAGTTTCTCTTTGTTGTGTTTTAAAGACTGAGGATCTTCTCGACCGGAAGTGGAGGAAGGAAAGATATTTTATTATTTGGCACGCGTTAGAATAAGGAAGGAAGTGTCCACAAGACTTCAAAGTCGTATGTAGGTGTGCTGGTTCCGTGACAAGACACATATACTTCTAATAATTGTTGATATTTCTGCTTGAATATATTTTGAGCAAAATCAAAGCTGACATTTAACAAGATCTTCTACGGATGCTTACAACAATGGGAACTGGAATAAATTTCTTGGGGACCCTTTCGTTTGCCTTCAGCTTCTTGGCAAGCTTCTCAGGTGAGTCAGACCTCAAACACCACAATGTCAACTTATTGATATGGAAGAAATTTTATTAGCAAACAGATATTAAAATTTTATTTTCTTCAATTTTATGCGAACTGACAGGAATCACTTGACATAGTATAGGCCTATTTTGTCTTCTAGCAGCAGTAATGATGTGTTTCCATTCGGACATAACATTCCGAATTATCCGAATATTAGTCAAATACAAAATTTCCAGATCTAGTCGAGGCTAATCTTAGTCATTCTTATTGCTAATACTAAATATTTTGATTCAAATGAATATAAACATTCTTTAGGGCAGTCTAATCAATCGAGAATCAAGAGAAATCCAGTTTTCATAAGGGCCAGCCATAATATGGATGTGGTGATCGCCGGTTCCAATTTCCAATCAGAAATAGGAAGTTTGTGTGCATATATCCGGCCGGATGGCCCTGAATTTAACTGCAACACGCCAAACAATATAATGAAAATGGAACTATCCAAGAGATTCATTCATTTCCGCTTTGACTTTAAATTATGTCCACATTTCATTTACAAATACAGACTGACTGACCCGATCCAACGCATTGTAGCCCACAAAGCGACTGGCTATATAAATTAAAGTAACAATCACTTAGTGAATGCATTGTACATTATCGTGACAATTAAAATCATCTCGGCACACACTGAACTTGAAAAAAAAAATCATTTCGGCTAGCCTCTGCCCCTGGCATGTATGGTCCGCGCAGTCCTTGACTTTGAAAACCACTTTGGCACCCATTGCATTACAATCAGAGGAGCACAAGTATTTTTTTGATTAATGAACAGCGCAAGCCAAAAGTGAATTGTTTTAAGTTTTTCATTTCCACATTAAGAATTCTTTCGGAAATCCCTGCCGCAAATCCAAATTCCAAGTAAACGCCGCGCCATGCGTCGTCCGCTGTCTGCATAAGATTAAGTAAGCACATGCATCGAAATCGTTCGTTCATTCATAAATATGTCCACTAAATACGAAAAACAGTATTTTCCCAACGTAAACTTGTTTACAACTAACCCAAACCAGTTATTACAGGTGAGAGTTGATGCAGGGTGAAACAATTATTGTTTGGAAACTTGGTCAATCCAGTGGTGGTTGTTTATCCTGTTATCGCTGGAACTGATCTACCTTCCCTGCTCCTTGGGTTTTTCAGTGACCGTTGTTTTCGTTCGAAATGAGTCATTCCCGGTGTTTATGTAATTATACAAACCGACCAAACCAGTAGTGCGCAGTGCGTTATTCGGCTTCATGCAAAGTGTTTACAGGTGCCAATCGCATGATAAATTAAAAATGTTTTGTTTTGCATTGCACAGGACCAGTATCTTCACTTGGAACATGTCAAGCCGGTGAATTCCGATGTCAGACAAGCGGGCATTGTGTACCAAGGGAACAAGTCTGTGACGGAGTACGGGACTGTGATGATGGTCTTGATGAGACGGATTTAATTTGCTCTCCGAAATATCGACGATCACTTTGTGGGTAAGCTGTGGTTCACTTTAATGTTTTAATGACCGGGTACTATTGCATAGCACATAAGACTGGGCAAATGGGACTCAGAACAAGCGAAATCAAATTGTCTACCCGCGCGTTCAAATTGGGTTATGTAAAAACTACATCCACGAGCTGTAAAAATGAAATATGTGCAGCGTGTGGCATGAATAATTTCAAATTGCATAATTATATAGAAATGAACTCGAATCTACTCAGAAATTAGTAAAGATTTTCTTGTTGGCCTTGGCGTTTTGAAACGGTCACTGGTAATTAAATTGACGAAATGCGCAAATGCCACCCTGTGCTGTTAAGTAGTGCTCAACAAAAAATGTAAATACCAGTTGTTCCACAATTGATTTTTATCAATCAGGTACAGATTGCACTCGAGAATATTCACAGTCAAATTTGCCTTTTGGTATTCCTGGAGATACCAGGAGAGGTCATCTTTTTAATTAAGTGCGGAATGTTGCATGAATCCAGACAGATTAGATTCACTTGCTGAATAAATTAGTCGGCTAAATACGTACGCCTTCACTTCACTGTTCAGATCCCGATTTGCTAGGCAACATTTTCTATTGCCCTGCATCCTGGATCGCCAACCTCAGTTCAAATATTTCCACTTCTTGTTTTTACATTTTTTTTCTTTAAATTGACTGTCCAATGACTTTGTCAAAGGCAGGTCGCACAAGCTTAACTTTTTTCAAAGAGTGCTCTGCCTTGAACCAACTTTACTTCAAAACTTACCCTTCCCTGTTTGCTGACGTCTTTCGAAGCTAATAGGATTTAGAGTGAGGAGAAGAGATGCATCTGCATTTCTGATAGGCAAATAAACGCCTAATGGCAACAAAGTTGAGAAGAAAAATCGATCTAATGGACTTTTTGACTATACGGGTGGCAAAAATCAAACAATCAAATGATGTTGATGCCTCCACGCTAACTTTCTATTTCGGTGACGTCTTAACCAAATCGATCTTAGAAAATCAGTTGAGAAATTAACAATAGTTCCGGTTCGAACATCCGCAATCCAGCATAATATGTTAGATTAAAGACTGGGCTGGCTGTTGACTGCTGGCATGAATACAAAATTTTGGAGTTGCGGTGTCTCTTACACACGAAATATCACATTATAGCCGCTTATTCTACCAAATTCTTAGAAACGAGATTTTAAAGGAAAAGTACTCAGTCACGGATATGAGAAACTGGCTTGTCAAGTTTTCTGTGATGTTTACGTATATAGTTTATTCGACATTTGGTTCGGCTGGAATCATGCGTGCCAGCTGAGAATGCAAAACAGCGATGATTCATTTTCACCTCGAAATGGTTAGTTCTCAGATCAAGCTGAGCAGATCCGGAAAATAATGACAGGGCACAGGACAGGATCTGCTGCGTTTAATTGCGTCAGTTGCAATTGTCCATAAGCGAAAACCAAGCCAAACGCGAAACCTCCCAACCAATTTTACGTGCCCCTTCGGTTTGAGTTAGTGCTAAAACCTTAAGTTCATTGAAGCCAGGTGCAAAAACCAAAGCACGGACGTCATCAAATTGCATGAGATTATGGGCCAAACTTTCCTCTACATTTATTGACACAAAAAAGAGGAAATTATCTCATAAATCAGGACTCGTAAAAGTGTGGAATTGTTAAGCATGCGCAGACATATCCTTGAATTTGACCTCTGGAATATAATTACGACTTAAGATTCATCTCTTCGCATGCATTGACAAACTATGAAAACAAATACTGGAGCAGGTTCCCGCCTTTTTGTGCAGGTTTTTTAACTTGGCTAAACCAATAATTTATGCCTGACAATTGGCAACTGGTACACTTTTGAGTTGAGCCCTCACTGAGGAAAGTGTAGCTTTTTAGCATGCATCATTTGCAAAATCTGAATCTATGATTAATGGAATGGATGAGGTTTTATGATGTCGTAACTATTTGCATTTAATTTCAGAGCTGGTATAAAGAAGGCGGGCGTTTTCCAGTGCCAGTACGGTGGGTGTGTTCCAATTTCCAGAGTCTGTGATGGGGCAATTAATTGCTTGGATGGCAGTGATGAAACAGAGCATGTTTGTGGAGGAAATAGGTACGAATTTAATTAAATGGTTTTTGTAATTCATTTGTTAATTCGAAATTTTACAGTTGCCTCCCTGGTCAATTTCGGTGCAAATACGGAGCTTGCATCCCAGACTGGAGGCTTTGCAATGGACAACTTAATTGTAAGCAAATAAATTGAAATTAGCAGTCTGGTGTACGTTAGTACTATCAGTGTTTGGATAGCATATGTATTTTATCCACCAATAATTGCGCTCGGTTAAACTATTATCTCATTCCAAAAACAGGTCCTGACGGCAGTGACGAAACTATAGATGTGTGTAAAAAGACTGTTTGCAAAGCTGATCAATTCATGTGCAAATACGGAGCCTGTATTGCTGGAAAGAAAATGTAAGTAACCCATAAGACTTCGCCATTCTAGGAACAAAAGACAATGCACTTGAGCTATCAAAGTATCTTTCTAATGCGAATCTTTCTGTTTAATTTTATCCTAATTTGAAATGGAATGGGCATTCATTCCGCATTGAAGATTTGCTTGACCTCCCTGGAATTTGAGCAGTTCTAAATTAGTTTTATTCCTTCGTGTTGTAGTTGTGATGGGTGGAAGAATTGTGTCGACGGAAGTGATGAGGTCCCTGAGCTCTGTTTAATCACCAGAGCCAAAATGCAGGCTAATTGGGAGAGGGCGGAATTTTTAAACGACACTGCAAGTGCTGGGCTATTCGACTATCGTGCAAACCACGCAATGCTGTCCCTCACCAGAAGACCAACCCAGGGCACATCCCCCCGACCCACGCCACCAACCACGACAACGGAGCCCCCAGAAAATTTCATTAAACGTCATCCGACAGTTGACACACCCAGTGGTCCCAGCACGACCCTTCCACCTGTTCTGTTTGACCTTTTTGGTTCGCCTACATCGAATTGTACTCTGCCGCCTATCCCCGCGAACGCTGAAGCTACTATCACATCTTGCCGGTAACTTCGAATTTGTAAACATTTAAATTACAATATTGGATATGATGTTATCATCATTAACATTTGAAATATTTAGATCAAATCCGGAAGCAGCATACTGTGTTAGCAATAGCAATGTGGTACCCTTCGGTGTTCAAGTCGACTACCAATGTGGACCAGGATACCTTCTGAATGGGCCAGTAGCAATCGCTTGTCAGAAATCTGGGAAATGGACAAGTCCACCACCAAATTGTGAAGCCAGTAAGTTCCAATGGGTTTATCAATCAACTAATCCCGTGATTAAATATTTTTTCAAATTCCATACTAGTCATCGACGTTCGCTATGGATTTCGTGGAGTCATTCCCCAGGATTTCCGTACCCGCTGCCCTCCAATCCAAGCCAGTAGAGGGGTTCAAGTGGAATGCATTGATCCAAAGAATTTAGAAGTCAAATCTTGTGATGAGTCTCAGGATATTGGTGTTGACGCCAGATTCACATGTCACAATTACTACAGACCTTCTGGAGATTTACCAGTTCATTATGAGAAATGCAGTTCGGAAGGACAATGGACACCTGGGATTCATTCCACTTTCTCCTGTGTTCCTGATTGCGGTCTATCCGAAGCACCCAAAACTCCGTATATTTTGAATGGGCAACCAACCAAAATGGGTCAGTGGCCATGGCATGTAGGGATTTACATTTGGAGCTCAGGTATGCCCATATTTTTAAATGAAACATGTCTAAGATTGGTTCTTGTTAATAACGCAATGCAATTCTAGGTGAACTAAAATACATCTGCGGTGGAGTATTGATAACGGAACAATCCGTTTTAACATCAGCTCACTGTGTCACACTAAGCGGACATTTACGCAACGCATCTAGCTTCGTTCTTTACATTGGAAAACAGAAAATTGGTATGTAAAATGCAATTAGAGCATGTGAGTTAAGTCGACTAAACTAATTTGAAAATTGAACTTGATTAGACATTCCGGACAACGATCCCTTCGTTCAACGACGGCTCATAACGCAAGTAATTGTAGAAGACTCATTCAATCATCTGGCCCTAGATTCAGACATCGCACTCCTGGCATTGGATAAACCAGCAGTTTTAAGTTTTGCAGTTCGACCGGCATGCTATCCCCAGGCTTCAAATTCCTTTTTGGAGGAGTAAGTTTCACTAATCCGCTTAACATTAATGTTGATTTAAGTAGTTTAAACTCAAATTTTACCCCAACAAAGGTACCAACTAACGCAAGGCAATAGAGGGACCGTAATCGGATGGGGTTTAACTGAAAATGGCACGTTGTCCAGCAGCCTTCGAATGACCGAACTCCCCGTCGTCTCTGCATCCGATTGTGCGGAATCTCATCGGGATTTTTTTGCAACTCAAACGAGGTCAACAACATACTGCGCGGGGTATCAGAACGGGACGAGTGTTTGTAATGGGGATTCTGGAGGAGGGATGTTTTTCCGGGCTGTGACCCGAGGAAGTTCTCGATGGTACGTCCAAGGCCTGGTGTCCTACGGCGTTCCAGAAGAGGGAACACGGAAATGTGCCAGTAATCATTATGCAATTTTTACACGAGTTGGAAGATATGCGGATTGGATAGTGCGAACTTTATCCAAAGAAAACTTAATTTAGTCAAGCAATGTTAAATGTTGATCATTCGAGAATGAAGGGACTTTGTTGTTACTAGATTAGTTTTTGTTTTGTTAATTCTTGACAAATGGATGTCTGAAACCCGGTTCCCGTGTTACGAAGCCCAGGAGGGTGTTATTTATTCAGTTCTAATGAATATGTATGTGCTTGTAATCCGCGGTTGCCAAATATGTTGCGTTATTTGTGTGCTCTGCTCTGTCCGATGATGGGGGTAATACTCAGTGATTGTTAATAGAAATTAAGATTGTAGAGTAAATTCAGATGTGAAATCATGTAGTTACTTACGTAACAATCGATATTGGGTGAACATCCTAGTAAAATTATTATAAACTGGCTTACGAATTGCGTGTGCAACATTTTTCACTGTATCAGGTGATCTTTACAAGTACAATTTATTGCAGTTTAATTTGTCACAACGTTTAGGAATTGTGCAAGCACTGCTTTACAGTTACAATTCCGGGAGTAAATTATGTACATGTGCAAGAAAACGCAGAGCTACATTTTTCAAAAACAATTGCTAATACGACTGAATTTAACTTTCCGTGATGACTGATCACTTTTCATCTGCATCTGGAATGGACTCCAAACCCTAGAAAATAATATACGGGAATTAGAATAGTTTGATTTTGATTCCTTGTTTAGTGAAAGAAGTCCGTACGGTTGGCTTATACGCGTTCCCGGACAGTCGCCAATCTCGATAGTAGCAATTTATTTCATCATTGGTGGTCATACTTTTCATGTACATCTACAAAATAAATAGACACAGGTCACATTATTTTTAAATGAGTCTCCCAAATAATATTGGGAAAACCACGACCTGCCATCATTGCCTCACAAACGACACACGAGAAATGATTATTTGAATATTAGTAATTTGAGATTCGGCCATTCAGATTTCTTTATCATTTAAAAACAATTCAGAAGCTTAACTTAATAAAATATAGAACTTACAGTGTCAAATGCAAGCCAATGTGTTAGACGTTGGCCATAGAACCCAAGGGTCATGGCCGTGAACATGATACCCGCACATGGAAGGATTTCAAACCACATTGTTGCAAACTATACAATTGCACAACACTTAATGTTTAATACAAGCACTTATTTGACTAACTTCATGTACAATTTCTATCTCTAAATGAGAATTCGATGATTTGAAGTCCGGATCGCAATTTGCAATAAGCTGCCCTTCACGTGCGTATGGGCATACCCAACAAATTTGTTGTAACTCTATGAGCACCAGTCAAGTCGTGTCTGTCTGCTGCAG
>JAAXYW010003075.1:0-12843 GCA_036851895.1 Orthonychiurus folsomi | reverse complement strand
CCACGTCCGGAATTACAACGGTTCGATTGACATCTCACTTGTCCGAATCCGAGTAGTGGTTCCGGACTTATGCGATCACATATACATAAACAATTTGGCCAACGTTATACTATAGGGGATGTCGAGTATTGCTGTTAATGTCAGTATTCAGAACTGCAAAAAATAGCAAAATTTATCTGTCAGAAGTGGGATTCGAACCCACGCCCACCGAAGTGGACTGCGACCTGAACGCAGCGCCTTAGACCACTCGGCCATCCTGACCAGGTTGAGTTTTAGCTCGCCAAACCCAGACTCAATTCATGTGCGTTTCCAGAGAGTAGAATTATACTCTCTACTCTCTGACATTTCTCAGCCCATGGAGTTTGAGTGCGGGTGTTTCTGTGATGCAAATGCAACGCCTTTAGCCATGGAATTCTGCAAATGAGTTCAAAGTTTAAACATGCTGTAATGCGGACCACGTTCCTTGACACTATAATAATCAATCTTATTTTAAGTCATTACAGGATGACCACATCCAAGAGCCAAGTCGACGAAGCACTTTTGCAACAATTCATTGTATGATTCTGAATTTCATTGGGACTCTACCAATGGGTCCCGACCCGAAGGCGGGCTGAGTCCGGTGGGAAAGGAAACAGCTTTGAAAATCCATGCCCAGAACAGTTGGGCGACAGCGATTAAAATTAACGGCAAAATAGTTGCTATTTTCTAATTACATTACGTTTTTGTTGAGAAATTGAACAATTGCATAGGAGATCTTAGGAAATGGCTCCGACGGCGGGGGAAGGACTTTACACAAAAGTACTAGGTTTGTCTATTCGAAGAGAGGAAGAACCGACGAATGGAAATCCCTCAGCGGGGTCAGGTCACCATGGATTGTCAACCACATCAACTATCCAGAGTATTAGAGTGACTCTGACCTACCCAACATCAGCAGACTCCAATGTGGCCGGACGCCAATTATTGCTAAGACTGACGAGTGATTCGGATCCATTGTTCTTTTATCACCTTCGCCTCGGTGAGTTGGAATACCCGGTTTTAAAACAAAACCAAGGGTTATTAGTAGATTTTGCTGGTTTTCCTGCTCAACTGATAAGTCTGCTGGATAAATGCGGAGATGATAAGTTTCAGCTTGTTCTCAGAAATGGAAGGGATATGACGAGTAAGTTTGATTTAAATTTGGTTTTTAATAGTTTCTATTAGTATGCACCTAAGTTTGTACGCACATTAAGTAATAGCTAGTCTATTCGTGCCTTTAACTCAAATCTATCTATCTCAAACCCAAGTCTTGTAAACTTTGTTTGCAGTTCTTGACATTGTAGAATCCAATCCATTCAAGTATCTGGCGCATCTGTCACTTTTTGTTGTGCCGGGTTCTGACTCTGAAGTGAAGCGGTATTTGGCACAGGTCACGACGGATTTGAAAAAGGAAATTGAAGGAATGAAAGCGCAGATCCAACACATGTATTCTTCTCTTCAAATGGAATTGGCAAGAAATAAAGAAGAGATGGAGAAGAGAGATTTGGAGGTTGCACGGCTAAAAGAAAAAATAAGTATCGAGTCTACATCAACGTCTGAGAAATATTTTAGAGACATTTCTTCCGAGAAGGAAAAGTTCATTAAATTTCAAACAGAACTTACAACAAAATTTGAAACGGAAAAGTCTGAACTTGAACGAAAGCATAGAGAGGTATGTGTATACTTGGAATTTGCATGATTTGTGTTAAGTGTTACTGCTGATTGTGCTGATGGCATAGCTAAATCTTTATTTCTGGGCATTCTGTAGTAATGAGAATGAAGTAAAATGCTGAAATCTAATCTAATAAGCCGTACAATGCAATACAATGTAGCTAACTAAGAGCTGCACTAAAATCTGTACTTATCAATTTAGAATTTGACGGCACTGGATTCCGACTTTCGATCAGTTGAGAATGAAAAACGTCAACTGGAGCAAGAAGCATTTCGCACGAATTCCAAATTAAAAGATTACGAGTCTCGGCTAAAGTCGAATGAGGATGACATGAGAATTTTAAATCAGGAACTGCAAATTCTAAGGAAAAACAACAGCAAACTAGATGCAGATTACCATGAGAAGCACAGATCGGTTGCAAATCTTACAAGTAAGTTGACAACTCTGGAGAATGAAGTGAAGGAAAAATGCGGAACTATAGCTAGGCAGCAGGATCTTATCACAACATTAGGAGAAAAGGTTCGAATTCTGGAAGAGAAAAGCCACAATTTGTTAAGAGAGGGTGACCAGTCCAAAACTAAAATACGAGAAATGGGGACAGAATTGGGCAAAGCGAATGACATTATTAGAAAGCTGCAAGAAGATTCCCGCCAAACTGGGAAGAAAATAAAGACTCAGGTAAGCATATCCGAACAAAGTTTATATGCTTATAACATGTACGCAAGACGTTTTCTTAACTAAGTGGTTGTATTTAACTTTTTAGAATCAAATGTTGGCATCGCAAGATCAGCAGATTTGTCAAAAGTCGGAGGAATTGATTGAGCTTCGTGAAAGTTTGAAAACCATGACATACACAAATGAATCCTTGAAATCAGATCTAGATGCAACCAGGCAGAAAAGTAACGAGTTGCAGGAAGAGTTGAAAAGTCAAACTGCAAACTTGGAATCGAAGCAAGATATGATTGATTGGCTAAACAAACAGTTAAACGAGTTTCAAGGGCTTTCCAGCCTGGCAAAATTTCGACAAAATCTCAATGAATCATCAAACTCAAAACTCGGGGTTAGCGGGGGCGGAGGTGACGCCCCTTCATGGATGAACATTTATAATAGCACAGGAACTACTGCAGGGGGATGTTTTACATCTGCATCAAGGACTACAAATATGAACGCAAATGCCTCACTTACAAATCCCCGCGCAAATGCTGGAATTCAAGAGATTGACGAAGCGCCTAATTCTGCACTATCCCAAGTCCAAAGACAGCCAATCTGGACCAAGTCCTCGAAAGTTACTATTAACCCACTAAATAAAATTAATCTCCCTGTTTGGAAAAAATAAGGTCAACGCTAACAAGTTCATGTTATCACGATTCCTCCAACTCGTGAAAGTTTACTCTCTTTTTTTAACCCGTTTGACAATAAAGAACACATTTTTAACCAGTACCTCTTCAGGGTTCTCTCTTGGAGATCACCATTGGTCCCCGCCCGTACCTAAATCCAATGGGATTTTCGTCTTCAGAACCAGCGGCTCCTGGCTCGTAGGCGACAAACAAGGACGGCCGCTCACTCTTTCGTTTTTCGCTATCTGTAAAAATATTTATTTTTTACTAACTATGAAAGAGAATATTACTTTGGTTTAGGACTAACGGCATTTAGATTCGGATTCCAATTAAACAACCGTACCAAGTAAATATATAAGCAAGAATGTTTCTAACTCAAAGTAATGCTTATATTGTTTGAAATATAAGATCAGGTCGGCTCTTACTATCATAGACGAGTTTGGTGGTCAAATATTTGATTGCATTTTTGCAAGTCTGGAAGTGGGCGTCAACTTCGGATTCCTGAACCTCCTTTCCGCACCCGTACGGGCAACAGCCCGTCCCGTAAAAGATATTACGCTGTGGTTGTCCGTTCGGGCCGGCATACCTTTGGAGTTAAATGCTCAAATGTAAACCATTAATATAGAATTCAGAGTAAAAAGTCCATACTTCCGCATTTTGTTGATTTTTCCGCTGCTCCCAGTCGATTTTTTGGAGCCGTCGTCTGCAAATTTGGCTCGTTCGGTTCTGGTGTAGACCCTTCCTCCATCAAGTAAGGCCTGCATGCCATGGAGGTTTATGTGAGTCCTTTTTTGTCTGCGTTCTTCTTCAGTATTAAAGAAAATTTTCACGTCAAAAATAGACCCCTCCTTAAGCTTGACTTCGAGGTCCACGGCGTGCCCTGCCCAAGCTTGCCGCCAAAGAATCTCCTTGGCTTGTTGAGTTGTCATGCTGACGTTCATCTTCAAGGCGCATTTCAGAAGCTTGGACTTGTCACTTTTTCTTTTAATCTTCCTCAAGGAGTCCTCCGACAACGGTGGGGAGGAAGAGTCCGCTCCGCTTCCGTCTGTCTCTACGTTTCCAGACATTCTCGACTACAAAATAAATGTTTGCAGTAGTGAGTACAAAAAAACTTGATTGAGTTTTAGAAATAAAATTTTAAAAAATCCAGAACAATACCCGACATTGTACTACAACAAAAAGCAAACTTACAAAAATCCGGATCCAGTAATAGAAAACTAAGTTTAGCTGAAAATTAGGATGGGCGGATGTCGACGCACAACTTTCCCTGGCGACAGACGACGATGAAATGAGCTTGGTGTGGTGGCGGCGGCGGCGCGGCGAAGGTCAATGACTTAAACATAATGTTGTGTAACTTAAACGTAAACCGTTTGTTTCTATGCGAACACACTTACTTCAAAAAAGAGGTGAAAGTCGTTGAATGCTGGTTGGTAGCAAGAAGAATGATGAGCAATCCAGTTCTGAGCACTTGGGCTGAACTGTACTGTGCTGGAAATGAAGGATCGTCAAAATTTGTCCTATCCTGTTCGAGTCTGGAACACAAACGTAATGATGATAAACTTTGTTTTTTTCCGGTTCCAGAACAATTTTTATGCTCTGGACGAAAAATCTATGACCACCTTGACCAGAATTTTGCAATATCGAGATTTTTCAGAAAAAAATTAACTGAACGATGACTGCACAAAATGTTACTAATTGTGAATTTTGAGAAAATAAGGGAAACCAAACCAAAGCAAAACTGATGTTTGCAAATGCTTGCCTCAAAGACGATTTCTAAAATACTTTACCACTTCCCTGTTAGTTTACAAAATTATAGGATGTGTGTTTTAGCAAACAAACGCAACTGTAGGCTCGAAACAAGAGAATGAGCAGATGAAGTAGATGCTGCGGTTCTCAAGCAGTTGGGGATTTAAAAAATCTAGTTGATATGCGAATTCCGCAATGACAAACATTTGGTTGTCTTGGCTACGCAATACAGGCATTCGGACTTTCCAATTTATAAATTTGACATACTTCGAATTTTAACTCATCTGCTATCGTAATCATAAAACGACACAGTTTTGGCTTTAGAGTATTATATCTATATGAAAATTAGAAATTGGGTCCAAGGTTTCTAGGTCTCAATTGCGTAATTCGTTGCCAATTCTTACACAGTCGCTGATTCATTTTCCAGAATTTAAATATATGACTGTCAACCGTATATATTTAAAAATATACGGTTTTTACTTTTTTTTTGTGGTCTGCACAAAATGGAGAATGGTCAACGTGTCAGGAGTCAACGTTTACTTGCTCTTATTTCGGAGTTGGACTTTAGCAAATTAGAATTAGGTCAGGTCACGTTTTACTCATCTAGAAGACGAAGAAAGGATGCAGATTTCATTGGAATATCCTTTGAGGTTAGAGGGTTTTCCAAAACCACACGCAGGGCTCAACTTATGGTGAACCGTCTTTTGTTTACGAGACGACGTCACTCTCATTTATCGTTTATCACAAAAGTTGCTTGCCCCCAGTCCCAGTACACTTCCTTCACGTATAAATTCATTAGGGGATCATTAGCAAACTCATTTGCAATTGATACTTTGCAGAAGTCGGTTACAAATTACAAGTGTATTGGATTTTGTGCAAGTGAATAATCGAGTAGCTTTAGTTTCCGCATAACTGAGATTTTTTCGTACTGTTCCACCAGGCTGGTGGTGTAGTGAGCGGATTTTTAGCAGAACAATGAACACTAGATCAGGAAAAGTTTACAAAATGGAACAAGAAATTCCAGCAGTATCAACCGCATCTCAGGTATGCAACGCAGCGTCTGGCAAAATATTTTGCTGAAGTAAACTAGTAATTAGTAGTAATGCAATTTCGCAGCTGGCAACTAGTTCTCCTATGTTATCTCATATATGTATTCATGTTTTGAACGGCGCCTTTCCCTTAACTCTTGTCCATATGTCTTGGCTTTTCAAGTTATTACGCAATTGTTGTAATCGTGATGTAATTCAATTGGAAATAGTAATTATATAAACTCAGGTTCCTTCTTTATTTGGTCTAGATCAAAAACCTGAACAATTTTGTCAACAAGAAAACAATTACACAAGGGCTTCTGGATGTGGCACTGCTCACGGCAAACGTCTCGCAATTGAAGTACGTATTATCTGTTGGTGGAGATGGGCCAAATGCACATCCATTTTACCATCCGATGCTGGTTCTTCTAAGTCTCTCCATCATACTTCAAGTATTAAAACAAATAAACTATAAAATAGTAAAGCTATATGTTTTACATTAGCGCATTCATTAGTACGTCCACGTCGCATTGTTTCAGGTCTCGACAGGGATGTGCTTGATATTTATGGGAAAGACAACCGTGACTGAGCGAGCGTCTGAGATACTTAATGATGTGATTACAGTCCAGGTATTTCTTATAGCAGTACTCAACATCATGATTTCGTCGTTCGGAATTGAAGAATCTGTTCAAAGGACTCATCGTTGGGAAAACTGGAGAATTGCGGAAGAAGATTTCAAAAACAGCAGCAACTGCACGTGCTTTGAACCTTTCAGATTTTTCCAATCTAGGAAGACTTGTTGACATTACGAAATACTCAAATAATCATGAGAAATTGCCAGGATATTCAAATCTCTTCCAAAGAAGGAATTGCATAGCTTACAATTCTGTTTCTAAAAATCTGATATTTTTTTTGTTAGCCAGAAAAAGTTTCCCATATGCTTTAAGTTCAGAGAACTCTGGTTTCATGGGGTACCGTAATTGCGTGCAGTCCCTAAATTCTTGGAACTACTCCAAGTCCTGTGCCTAATTTTAGGATTTATTTTCTTATGACTCATGTTTTGACAACTTCACTTTAGCTTCTCTGGTACGGCTGTTGCAGGAAAACATCTGTGTGAGAAATTTAATGTTTAGTGGCTTCTCGGCGTCGGTTTTCTCATTTCCAGTTTTAATTTAATTGCGATATCCTAATATGTGGATTTGATGGATTCCACAAGATTAGATCCCTGTTCTAAGTGTAAGCTTATTTGTTGTTCACTATATTAAATATTTAATATCTATATGCAGATGTTCTAACAGTTAGTTTACTTTCATTTTTTTAAACCTTGCTTGAGCATGTCAAAAGTGAAAATGGGCTTAAACTGTGGCGTAAAGTTTAGTTCTGTGTGCTCTTCCTGGCTTGTCCCCTTTCCGGCGTTTTGTAATGCACAAATATATTTCGCAGTCACATTTATTTTTGAGTTAAACTACATAAACTGAATCATTATTGATTTAAATTGGCTAATGTATGCTCCTTAAGGGGAAAACCGTGCCTACGAATGCAAAATTCGAATTGTTTTCGTTTCATTTACATTGCGGTCTCTGCACTTGCATCATGCGTGGTTGCGGGTTGGAATTGCCAATTTAGGTCGTGCATGACTGCTAAAATTACAATGCATGTGTGCTTTGAGAGATGTTTTACAACCATAGTCAGCAGATTCCGTCAATTTGCTATACATTTTATATTACATGAATTGCTTCCACCTTTAAGACAACAGCGAGCTATATAATTCCTCTGCTGTTATGCGATATGATGTCGGGTATGATTTCATTCTAGTAAACAAAGTCAGGAAAATCCAATAAGACCTTGTGAATTTGGGATGGCTCACTTTATTAAGGTTAGTCAGTCGAATGTTGAGTAGAAGGAAATGGAAGGCAGTGAATTTTGGTGGGGTTTGTAGAGCATGGCAGTTTGAAAATAGCATACAAACGCACAGTGCAGGCATTTAAAGAGCTCATCGATCCAAGACAAAAACTCTTGTAAAAAAAGTCCTTGATGCCAGACCATTTTCTCACAACAGAGAACAGTGTCAGTTCACACAAGTCCAACGACGGCAACAGCCCCTGTCTGTCAAAAGTAACTACAACCCATACATATAAGCATTGTCAAAATATCTCTCTCGATCTCTTCTACTTTATTTATTCTTTAATTATGTAGTTTTATTTTTGTATGATTTCATAATGATTTTTTAAAAAGTGTCCTCGAAATCTCGTGAGAGGAATAAAGACAAAGGGAAGCCCCGTGAAACATTAGCCCTAGAGGAAATGACAGAAGTGGAGCCTTACGCAACTAGTACTCAGGTAAGATTTGTACTTTGATTCGTAGGTTCTGTTTTTTTCGTATAGTTTAATGTCAGAGTTAAAAGTCAACTTAAATCGCAATTAATAATACCAACCCGAATCCTGTGGTTAAATTTGCATTATAAATACTATTCTAGCCACAATTTACCTGGAGTAGAGTACATTATATTAAATGTTTTACCCCAATTAATAAACGGGACTGTACAATTAAAGTGTAGTATTTTTTAGTCCTTGTATTTCTGGAACCCACAGAGCAAAGGTCTGAACGTGAATCGCTATGCGACGAAGAAAACGATTGCTCAGGGTATGTTGGACATCGCCTTATTGACAGCAAATGCTTCCCAACTCAAATATGTACTCCAGGCCGGGCATCAACATCCGTTTTATTCACTCATGATCACACTCATCTCTATTTCCATTGCGTTGCAGGTAATCACACCCCACTTCCGTTTCGGTTCAATTATCTGGCTTTGGCAGGCACATGAAATAATGTCAGGACAGGATAAGTTACCTAATTATTAGAGTTTAAAAAAAATTATAAGTACAGTTTGTAGGGAAATCAAATTTCACGTGGCCTAAAGTTAGCAAATCATGCAAAGCAGTTGATTTTGAACCACAAATTTCACACGATTTTGAATGGGAAATGAACTCGCACGAACTTCCCAGTATTTGATAATACAGCACAGCTTAGTACCATGCGTCCGCGTTCCAAGTGTTATTGACTGGAATGCTTCTGTGGGCACCAATTTGAGAAGTTTGATCTTTCACCGTGAGTTAGGATCCGAGTAGTTGCAGCATTAATTTATTCACATGTGAGGGACACATTAAATAAACGAGCTTTTCGCGTGTGTCTGATTTCCGTTTGAGTACGTGAGAAAGTTGAAAGGTGAAAGTCCGGCCTTTTGCCATTGTAAGTCGACTCCTGCTTCAAATTTGCGATCTGCTGCTCTGCTGCGGTCAGAAAACATTTATTTATTGAGAGACACTGATTTTCATTCAAACTTAAGCCAAATTGGTGGACTGTTTAAAGAAAGTAATCAATAGATTGTGCATTTTGTGCAAAGTGCACCGTAGGTTACTTGTACAACAGGTACAAGCAATATGAGCGATTGAATTGCTCAGTCCTTGCCAGCAGTGGAAAGTTTCACCTTTTTGCATAATTAATTTAGTGCTCTGGCCAATTCCTGGACAAAATTGTATGTGTACACCTTGGTGCTGTTTGAAATAAAAATGAGTAGCGCTGAGTTTGTAAATTAGAACATGCCCTAATGGTTTTGTTTTAGTTTGCTAATTCAGAAATAATTATTAAGTGTTTTTAACAAATATACCTTAAGAATAAGAATCAAACCATACCCTCAAATTCATAAAGCCAAGTGTGATTTCTCTCCGGGTGGAAAACAAACACATGTAATAAGTGTTCAAAACATAGAGGCCATTATACAAAAAGTTGCCTGACTGTATTTTGGTTTTCCTATTGAATTAAAGGTTATTTCCGGTGTTTTCGCCCTGTCGGTGAATGCATTGAGGGATTGTCGACTTCACGTCGAAGACAACATTTACTCAGCCCATTTATTCAACTACGGTCAACTTGCAATCTCATTCGGGATAACTGGCATTAATTTACTCATCTCGGCATTTGATCCTAGTTCAAATAGCCCACCAATTCTTTCTTCTGCCCTTACTCCTTTAAAATAACTTTTTACTTTTGAAGTGAAACAGTAGTGTAGTCAAATAAAGTATTAATTTCTCCTCAACCACAGAACTAGAACTGTCAGAGCCATCAAATTCTTTGTTTATAAATGAACAAATACAAGTCAACTATGAATATTCTAGTAATTCATTATAGTTTCATACCGAATGGAATTACTATCAGCCGCCGTGCCGCTGTATCGCTTCAGCTCTCTATTATAAACTTTTTTCCTTTGTGTTTCTCTGCAAACCGACATTAATGCTTTTAACTTTAAAAAGCACATAACCTTTATAAGTACATCAACTAAATTTTACTAGAAAGACCTATGCTGAAGAATGGCGGTACGCGGTGGTGGTGGTGGCATTGGAATGGGAAACGTTTGCAATTCGGAGAAAGAGTTAGCTTCGGAAAATATCTAATTAAACCACCATTTAACTTCAATTGAAGTAGTCGCTGACTTGCAGCAATAAGATGACCTCGGTACAGCCTCAATCATTCCGAAACGGAATGAAAATTATGTAGCTTTCTTAATGCTGATTCTGGAATTAAAGTAAATTACTTTGGCTGTGCATTGCGACATTGAACTACATCTATGGATTGTACATGCGTGCAGCATACCAAATACCAAATAGCTCACAGAAAACAATGAGGGCTGAGATTCTAGAAAACGTGCAAAAGGCAAATTATGCAAGTTTCCTCTGACGTATTTTAAAATTTCTTTGCTTAGATCACAGCTGGGATCTGCATGGTAATTCTCGGCTCTCTGAACATGAACAAACCCAAGAATCAAAGAACAGCTGACATTCTGAACAACGTGGTGACTATCAAAGTATTCTTAATATCTGCCCTTGAATGTTGTCATCAGCTCGTTTGGAATCGAACACGTAGTGGTACAAGAAGAAAGATACCAACGAAGGATAGATCAACAGGACAAGATTCTTAAGGATGAGATAGCAAATGGCTAACTGACACCCCACTCATTCGAAAAGTGCAGAACTGTCTTTCTCAAAAAAATTTAAACATTAAGGGAATTAAAGTTCTCCCACAATTGCAACGCTACATACAACTGAGGTCCACGCCACGGCAGTATTAAAGTTCTTGTCTAAACCTAGCTATAATCCGAATACATTTTTTTTAAATGTAAACAAAGCTGCTGCATCGTCAAGTTAAACAAATCCCAGCTCATCCACTAACATACGGAGTCCCAAATCCAAAAAGCAAACAAGATTTAAAAAAGCCTAAAATTCACTGCTGTTGCACCTGATTCTAATCATACGAGGCAGGCATTAAACACTGCACTAAATACTGATTAGTTCCAAGAATTTTGTTTTATTCGATCACACCATTGTTGTACATTTCTCATTCCGCTAACTCGAACAAGTTAGGTCAATAAGTGCTTGACAATTCTCTGTCATCTCTGCTAGTCAAAAATCCAACTCCTCCACGTTATATTACTTCGATAGAATAAGCTAGCAGGCATTCAAAATTTCAGTTAAAATCAATATATACAGGTACAGAAGTCAAACGAAGAAAACAAATTGCTTCACAACGTTCCGTTATCATAAAATAATTAAAATGAATAGGTTGTTGGAAGAATGAGCTGTCAAATTTTACCGGTCTTACAGCCAATCATTCATAATTTTATCCCAGGGCGTTCGACACCGACTTCCCTGGCTCTCATCTTCAGAATTCAAACGTTAGTAAAATTCAAATTCCTGGCTGCTGGATTTCTATGTTTGGCATTTGGTTGGTCGGAATTTAAAAAATCCCATACCAAAATGGTATCATCGTGAGAGCTGCTAATGATATGAAGCTCGTCAAACTGTAGTCGGAATACACGGCCCGTATGTTTCTGTAAAACGGTAATAATTATAACAAGCGTGATTATGTCAGCAGCAATGGATTATTTTATTTACCACTAGGGTCCGTATACACACGGCGGAATCTGGTACTCTAGGGTCAAGAGCTGCTTTGAGATCCCAAACTTTTATTTTTCTAAAATTGACAAAAAAACGTTGCTAGGAATATTCATCATTATATAAAAATGCTGACCATAACTGACTTACCCGTCATATGCTCCACTGACAATTCTCTTGCTATCAAATCGAATACACCGAACCTATAATTTTACAGAAGCAAATGAAAGTTACCCGTTTAAGTTATCTGAGCGCTTGACCAAATAGCATACCGTACCAATTCCTCATGCCCGTCAAGAGTCCGCAGGCAATTTTCCGATTCCACATCCCACAATCTGCGTAAATAAATTTTCATGAATAAAAATAGTTGGAGCACAAGAATTCTAATTTGCTTACCTTATGGAATTATCCGAACTTCCGCTAACAATCAATTGATCACGGTATTGCAAGCAAGCTATCCCTCTCTTATGACCGGATAGCGTCCTTTTATATTCGCAAGATCCTGTTGTCCAAACCTGAAACCAAAAGTAGGTTGCATTAATTTAGAAACTCCGAAATTCCTGCTCCTGCACACATTTGTAGCCAAAGCACTTCGACGTTTACATTTCCTCACCTTAATGGTCCTGTCGCCAGAAGCAGAAACAATGTATTTTTCATCAAAATCAACCACATTCACTGCAGCTCTGTGACCAAAAAGTACTTGTCGAATTGTAATATCAGTTGGAGAGTTCATATCCCAAACAGCAGTGGTGCGGTCCTAGAAAGCAGAGGAATAAACATTTTAGACCCGACGGATAATAATATAAATAAATCATAATTACTCATTCCTGACTAACCTTTGAACAACTGACCATCAAACCATTGTGAAAACGAAGGTGGAGAACTGCTTCTCTGTGCTGAATGAGAGTATTGAGTAGGGCACCTGTCTCAGCATCCCACACCCGAATTGTGGTGTCGCTGGAGCCACTTACAATTATTTTTTCATCAAACTGGAGACAAAGGACTGAACCTGTATGACCCGTCAGCGTCTGGAATTTAAGGTAAACAAAGTATTAGCATTAAGACGAACTAATAATATTCGCAAAACTAGTGAACTTCCT
>JAAXYW010003074.1:0-12847 GCA_036851895.1 Orthonychiurus folsomi | reverse complement strand
CACTCAGCCTTGAAATTGGAAATCTGAACCAAAACATTCGGCTATCCCTCCCGCGTGCATAATTTCAAACTATTTTCGGTCCTGTTCACTTTATGCTATCCATAAATGTGCGGACTGCAAATTGAAAACTTCATTCTGTTTTTGTATGTTGCATTGTCAGCTCTCAGCTGCGAAATTGAGATGAAGTTTGATGATGAAATCCATTATATCATTTTATTATACGGAAATAGACTTTAATGGAATCAGTTAATTTTATGGCTGCTGCGCGAGCGAGCACTTGGCTCGACAGCCGCAGCCACAGTTCAAACCAGAAACGTGTTATAACGTTCTGTAACTAAAATTTGGAAGTAATTTCGTCCGGATGTGATCTGAGAAAAATATATGCTAAATTTTAAGCGACTAAGATGAAGTTGTAAGGCGGAAATGTGTTTCCAAATATTAATGTCATACATCTCTTGCTGCTTTCATTCTGAAATTAACGTGCGGGGCCTCGATCGACCTGGTAATTTTATTTTTAGGTTTAGAGGGTTGAAAGCGAATCGGAAAACAGGTTAGAAAAGCGTTCAGCTCAGCGCTTGAATTGCATTTTGTAAAATCAGTTTAAGAAAACTCGCATTAAAAGTGGAAAATAGGAATCTCGTAGTACGCCGTTGGGTTTCAAGCCACATGTTGATTAGATAGGAAAATTACGTCAACCATCTAATTTTCTTCTTCGCATTCCAATTACCGCGAACACAGTATTAAGCTTACTGGCTTTTAAAAATGCGGTACGAGCTAGTTGTTTTTGTCTAAATTAGACCGATAAAGATATGCACAGTCACTGTCATTGCTGATTTTTAATTCCTTATTTATCATTTGACACAACGAACATTGAATGACTTGCATTATTTCTTGCATCTGCGCATATACATCGGGTCATTTTACCGTGGTGGATTGCAGTGACTCTTCCCAGAAATTAAGACTTTGGAATCGAAAACACCTAATACCAGGGACTAAGTGGGGTCAAATGTGTGATTTGCATCACGGGACTTGCGGCAATGCAAACATACCCAACAAAAAATAGAAAAGATAAATCGTAAATCCCATCGTCCTCTGTGCAGGTTGGTACATTTAAGCCGTGGGGGAGCTGATAGAGGATAGAATCAAGTCATGTGTCATATGTTACTTCCAGGCTATGGTAGGTATAGTTTAAAGTCCAACTTGTAAACGTAAACAATTTACTCAATTTTAAGTTCACATTTCTAATGCAGAGCAGGGCATGGCAGTTTAGTGCAAGCGAACCAACACACATAGCATTTGCATTTTACAAGGACGCACATATATACTCCATCGTAGGCCAGCCTTGTGTTACGTACAAATTCTAATCTAATTGTAGATTTTGCCGGCCGTATAAATACGGAGACGACGACGACCTTAATTAAGAGTTCAATTACAGTCAATCACCAAAAATTACATCAGAGGCAAGTGTTAAACCCCCAAAATGCAGAAAACCAGCGATTTTCTTTCGTCATACTGACAAATTTACGTCCGAACCTATCGAAGGAGTGGTGACAGGTATTGATTTTTGATTGCAGCTCACTAAAAGTCGAGTTAACCCATAATTACTCAAATTTACAGGGACTGTGCCGAAATGGCTGGAAGGAATTATGCTAAGAAATGGACCTGGAATACAACAAATTGGCCCGGATCACTACGAGCATTTTTTTGATGGGCAGGCCGTCCTCCATCGCTTCGAGATTAAGGATGGAAAGGTAATCACAACACATTTTCATATTGTTTTAGAAAATTCCAGTTTGTAGTGTCATTTCAAGTAATGATTGCATCATTTGATTTAGGTTAAGTACATGAACCGCGCATTAATGAGCGACTCTTACAAACGAAATCTCGCCGTGCAGCGGATCATTGTCAATGAATTCGGAACCGTCGGGGTCACGGATCCCTGCAAATCCTTATTTGACAGGTGCGTAAATTTGGTCTAATGCACCTTCGTAAATTGAGTTAACTAACTAGAAAGAATTTCGTTAATGTTAATTATAATTGCCAGGTTCAAAGCCACCTTTATCCCGAGTGTATTTTCGAGTGAAGACATCACTGACAACTGTAATGTAAATTTGGGATTCTACGGTGATCAGCTCTATGCCATGACGGAGACAGAAATGCTTCGGCGGGTTGACCCGGACTCACTTGAGACCCTTGGTCCAAAATATCGTTTGACTGATTATGCGGCTATAAATCAGGCCACAGCTCACCCACACATCCTAGAAGATGGGACTGTTGTAAATTTGGGTTCAAACCACAGGAATAAGAAGGGTCCACATTATTGCATCTTTCAAATCCCACCTGCGTATGATTCCGAGGGTAAGCCAAATCATATTTCTAATGAAAGACTAATAATAATGCTACTCTACATTGAACGGCATTAACATGTCTGCTCCTATTTTAGAAACAAATTTAAAAGAAGCAAAAATCGTTGCCGAGATTCCCATGAGGTGGAAAATGCACCCAGGCTACTACCACAGTTTTGGATTAACAGAAAATTATTTCATCTTTATTGAGCAACCGTATTGTATGAGCATCCCCAAGTTGATGACAGCCAACCTAATGTCCAGGACTTTCCGGGACTGCTTATCCTGGCATCCAAATCAAACAGTAATTCATGTAATATTGAAACCAATACTTTTAATGTATTAACGGTGTTTTGCCAACATAATGTCCAGGACTTTCCGGGACTGCTTATCCTGGCATCCAAATCAAACAGTAATTCATGTAATATTGAAACCAATACTTTTAATGTATTAACGGTGTTTTCCAAATTTCCAGACAAGATTCCACATTGTAGACAGAAAAACAGGAGCGATTGAGCCCGGGATTATGGAGACCAAAAATTTATTCACTTTCCATCACGTCAACGCATATGAGGAAAATGGAAATATTATTTTGGATCTTTGCGGCTATGATAATGCGCATGTATGTAAATCTCATAAACTCACCATATAATTTTGTTCATCCGCATTTGCAAAAGTTTAAGATTTGACTTTAATTTCAAAAAATCCAGTTTGTGGATGACATTACGACAGAGATGAAGCAGACGGGTAGCATGGCCGGTGCGTCATGCAGACGGTATGTGCTTCCAGTTCGTCGAGCTAATTCCGATGTAAGCGCATATTTTTTTAAAATTGTAAATCATCTATTTACACAATGTGTTATTTTTGTGAACAGGATACTGAATTTGACCAAGACATCCTCCACCTGAAGGATTGTAATGCAAAAGCCATGTACAAACCCAGGAGCAGAGGCAGTGTGCCCGTAATTGAAGTCACACCACACAAATTCACGGACTGGTTTGAATTCCCCAGGATAAATTACAAGTACAATGGAAAGAAGTATAATTTCTTTTATGGATGTGAGGCAAGTCCGGAAGCAAGGGAGGCGTCTTCTCTTCCGGAGCAAGACATTGTAAGTTTACACTACATAAATGTTACAGTACTAAACTGATTTTTAAAATAATTGAGTTCTATTTTTTTCTCCAGCTTTCCAAATTTGACATTGAACAAGGGAAAACGTCAAGATGGATAGGTAAAAGTGTACTACCTTCAGAACCAATATTTGTGGTAGATCCAACAGTGGAGAATCCAAAAGAAGATGATGGTGTGGTTCTTTCTGCTATTCTACACAAAGACGATCCGAATTTGGTTAGTCTTCTTATTCTGGATGCCAAGGACATGTCGGAAATCGCCAGCGTCAAATTCAAGGCCGCGGGTCCTGTTGCTGCCACGTTCCACGGGATTTGGGCACACAGTGCAGATAAAGTTCATTTGTACTAATCCGGGACATTCCGTAAATATGTTTAAGGTGATTGATTTTGTCTGCCTAGTCCCCTAAAATCAAAATTGTGAGTATAAAATGTACAAATCATGCCCTAGTTTAATCACATTTCAGAGGGTTACAAATTCGCAATCAGCATAGCGCAACTCGCCGTATTTCCATAGTCAAAGTTTCGCAATAGTTTGAAGTATAGTGTAGCTAATGGTACATTACAAGAATTATTATAAATTTACATACATATTTTCTCTACCAAATATCGCCGTGTATTCAAGAACGCAATAAATTAATCCAATCCAAAGTTTAGTGTAATTTTTTAAAGCACTATTAATTATTGCATAGTTTTCTTTCATCATGCAGCTGCTGTAAAGCCCCTATCACACCTGCGCATCTTTATTGCATGAAACATGTTTCATGCAATCTTTTGCACGTGACCGCGGAACTGCGCAGACTCCCGTCCGGCTTGCAACAGTGTTGCACAGAATGGCCCAAATCCCAAATTTGCAATACCCTGATACATTGCATGCAATGTTTAGGCGGGAGTCCGTGCCTTTCCGGATTGAGACATTACTTCCCGGATACAATTATCAGTTTTCTTGTAACGATACACTCAAGCGAGATTAAAGTCACGTGTGTTGTAAATCTTGTTAATTTTTTGAAATTTATTGTTCCTTGTCATTATGCACAGGTTCGGCCACATTCAAGCATTGTGTCAATGCATTTTCGTGAGGTGTCTGCTCAAGTTGGGATTAAATTCAGGGGTATGAAGGTTTACATAACTTAAATGCGGATTGGTATCTACTTTAAACCATATCGTTGCGAAAGCTTGACATTTGCTTGACCTCGCGCAAAGAATTAGTGATTTATTTTGCAAAAACGTCAAAGTAGGAGCCAATTCGTTTTAACTTAAATTGAAAACTTATGTATTTATAATATCAGTTTCTCTCTCTGTGAGAGGGATTTGGTGGACCAGACTTGGTCTGGTTATAATTCGGAGGAATTATGTAAAACTATAGCACCTTTGCCTCACTATCACACTGTACATTCCGACGTCGGATTCGTTCAAAAAGGATATGTCCAGCGTTATGCATACATACAATATCAGTTTCTTTCTTTGAAATCAATCAATCTGTGAAATTAGAATGTGGTGGTTTCTGACATTTTATTACTATTTAGATATGTGCATTACAAAAAAATTAAAATAACAGACTATTCTAATCTACAGCTTAAGGTTTATCGAGGAATTGAATTATTCCCGTGCATTTTCTTCTCCAGTGGAGTATTCTCCGGGCAAAATGCTTCAGGGAGTAAATAGGACATGGATGAAACTGCAACAGTTCTTGTTTCCGGGTTGTGTAAGTACACCTTTAACCTTGGATTAAATTCCGCCAAGGACTGACGACACATTCCACACGGAGATACAAATTGGTCATCCAAGACAGCAGTTATTGCAATTGCCTCGAAGTCCTTTCTACCTTCTGAAACTGCTTTCACGATCGCCGTCCTCTCAGCACAAATCGTAAGGCCAAAAGATGCAAATTCTATATTACATCCTTGAACGACTGTTCCATCTGTGCAAAGGAGTGCGGCTCCAACGCGGAATTTGCTGTATGGACTGTAGGCTTTTTGTCCAGCTTGAACACTCATTTCTACTAAATCGCGAACGCTTGAATCTGGAAAAGCAGAATAGAGAAATATACTGTTGCACAATTTGGCATTTTACGGAAATGCAACGCCCAATTTTCTAATGCGGGGAGGTCTTACCAATTCCTTGAATGGATTTGATTTCCATTGTGGTATTACTGGCAACGGGAACTGCGACTGGGGCCATTGCTTGATCTGTAATAAAACCTAAACGTAAAATACTAAAATTTGTTCTGCGTAATTAGGTAATCCTTTCACAGTATATTTCCTTCGGAATTTAAAACGCTGAAAGGGGGATCCCATCTAAAAATTGACAGCTATTTATACTCCGGAGAGATGTGAATATGCAATAGATATTAAACTGTCTACGCTAATGAAAATCACACCACGCATGCTGACACTTTACTAACAGCTGGTTCTGATCCCAATGTAAATTATAATGTAATTGCCAAACAATGATTTATACGCCTTGCTGCTGGACTTAAGTAAGTACACTGCTTACATGAACACATTAACCAGATACGCAAAACGTGCGCTCGTGACTTATGTTATTAGTAAGGTGGCCAGCGCAGCGATAAATTTTTCTAATATAGTTTGTGGAGTACTGATGAATTATGATGGATTTGAAATGAGCAAAATGAATTTTACTATACTACTATTTCTCTAGGTTGTACAGTCTAATCTACGTAACCAGCTTAGCTGCATATCCCTAGCCAAGAGGAGAATAGAGCAAATAACACATGTAACTGTAAATACTATTATCTAGTCGACGCAAAGTTTAAGTTTGGCTCTAAGAACCTATATGGTTCATAAAATGAGATTACGAACACAAGGATAAAACCGTATAAATTGAATTGCAACATCCAGCCTTGAAGATCTACGTCGTGACACCCATATATTCGATAAAATACTTGTGAGAAATAGGGATGTTAAATTTAAATTAGTCGCTAAATTTTGTAGTAAACAGATTGTAGTAATCAGCACTTGACGCGACACGCGAGGTGCTAAATTGACACTCATCAAATCGCGAGAATAAATTGTGAAATATGTCAGAAACTTCTTTAGTTTTGTGTCGACACAATCTAGTGAACTTTGAGCCACTCAAGTATACTTAATATTTCTAAGTATTACTAAAAATGCAATTAACCAAAAATTCTGACTGATTAAGGTTAAAAGAGGTTAAAAGGGGAAAATGCTTGCTGGAGAAAGCCTTTGGTTGTGCAAAAAAAACTCCCGACGCAAGCCAAATTTGCAAACATATACACAAAGATTATTTATTAAATTATAAATAATGAGTCAACATTTCAACAATATAAAATATGAATTCAATCAGTCTCGGACACGCTCACCCCAAATTGAGCTACGCCTACACCCTACTGTTGGACGAGCAGTCGTTGAAAACAAGTAATTATTTACGCGGACATTTGGTAGATTAGTTTCTAAAGTTTTAATGCTTTCCTCCTTCAAAAGTTGATATACCTCCAAATGATGAAGAGATTTCATGCGAGTTAAAAGGCAATACGCAGACATTTCAATTGAATAGCAACGACTCAGACCAAGGCGTTGAATCTTTTCCAAAGTTGAGATAGCCTCCAACGCCAACATTGTCAATTCCTGGCAATCCGACAAATCCAAGTCGGTTAGTTTGGTGCATCTATCCGCAAGAATTTGAACATCTGAAATGTTCAGAAAATTTGCATTACAAATTTGTTTTTAAAAGTTGTTCTACTTAGTTCAATGTAAAATATTGAAAAAAAACTTACGCGTATCAACCAAGTTATTTCGAAATCCAGACATATTCAGCTCTTGTAAGCCAGCGGGCAAATTATTCACAATCTTCATCACATTAGCTCGAGTCCAACTCTGCCGCACCCAGCCCATATTCAAAGAAGTCAGCCTGTCAAAGTTAATAGTAATGCATTTTAATTTACAAACCTAATTAAAATTCCAAATTAGATCATAATACTCCTTAGTCTTTCTTACTTTTTACTTTTGCCAAGAAAATTAGTGAACAGTTTATGTTTTGCAGTTATTTCAGACATTGTCAAGTTGAGGGTCTCGATGGAATGCGCAAATACTCTCATAGCCAACAAAGCCTCAGAACTGACTTCCACATTTTCCAAACTCAATTTCTTGAGAGATGAGCACATTCCAAGGATTTGTGTCAAAGCCGGTGAAGATATCACAACCATCGAGAGATCAAGATGTGTCAGTTGCAGAGCCGAGAAATCCTTTTCTAATCCATTTGCATCATTCACCTGAGAATTTCCAAAGACTTTTCAGCTTTTTTCATGAATTTAATATTTCGTGCATCCTAACTTACCTTTGATCTACAAAGGCGAAGGTAGACAGGATTCCGACTCATTATCACATTCATGTGGTCAGAAGCAATGAATTTCCCGCTCATGTCAATCCGTTTCCAAAGGGATTCATGACTAGCCAGAGCATTAAATCTCTTGTTCACAGTAGCCATTCGCCCGAGCGCAACCTTTGGAAGCCATTTCAAAACCCGAAGAATCTGCATTGAAATAAAAATGTGTTAATAAGTATTTTCAAGTAACTGGTCATTTTTTCTAAATTGAGCATTACTTACCATTTCGTTCGGCAATATCTCAAAATAGTCCTGTTTAACTTCCGGCTTTGCAAATAATTTCCGACGACTGTACTGAAAAAATGATGATGGGAAGACCTCTGCAATTGGAGTGGGAGTTGGGGCAAATATTCTTTGGCGTCCAATGGCTTTGCTATTGTAAAAAACACAATACAACACATGCAATAAGATTCAATTTCCCAAATACAAAATATTAACCAAAACTTACAAATTAATCAAATTTAAATTCTTGTCTTACCTCTGCTTTGGAAGCGGGCATAGGGGTTTCCTTTTCAACGGCAATTCGTCGTTGCTATTCTCGTTGAATCCGCCACAAGATGATGAATTACTTCCTCGACTATTTTCATCCAAAGCGACGAGGGCGCACCTTTTCCGGCCTTTTTGTGGAGCAGGCGGGGCAGACATAATTATAATTGTGTCTTTTAAAACTGAAAAGCTGACCTAATCTGCACTGAATTGAATCGTAAATAAAAGCCGTTGAATTTGGCTTTTAACTTAATTGACTAAATTGAAATAAAGTGAGTTCACGTAATTTTAAAAAGTAGAAAAAGGAAAGAAACTGAAGAGCAAAGGGGGGACTCCGAGTACGACCTGATATACTCAAGGCTCAGTTCCAACTGAGTGATGGAATTAAAGTCCCCCGTGAATGGATCCCAATTCCCAACGCCCAAGCCACAACTGAGCCCGTCCGTTTTTTGCGGCCTTCCCTTCCCACGTTTTCCGTCCCGCTCCCTGTCCTCAACGGCAGAATCCCGTCCGACGGATTGGCGGAACCAAATCCCCAACCCCATGCACGCTAATGCTTGTGCATTTTCCAACCAACTTCTTTTTCCAATTCCCTCCATGCCATTCTTGTCCCGTCGCGGTCGTTAAAAATAAAATGGAATAGGAGGGATTTCTATAATAAAGGACTTTCACTTCCCACGATTGAATAAAAATTCTAACATTTCAAATTTAACTTTTATGGAAATAAGTTGTTGCTGAACAGTAAGTAATATATAAATATATGCATTTTGCATCACCACTTCAACTAATTATAACTTAGAACGGGTTTTCGGTATATAATTTCAAGAATTAGTAAACCAAGCCCAATGCAAATCCCACTCAATTGAATCACATAAGCAGACCACAAATCCTTGATCCTCAGACCCTTTTTGCGGAAATAATTGTTATTTTTTGACTGGCCGGACTGACAAGTTCCTGCCGTGTCAGCTTTGTATCTTATGTTCAGACGTTTATTGAGTCCGACTTGTTTCATTTGGATAATCCTAAAATGCAATGCAGTTTTTAACATACATACTCGAGTTAGCTATTAAGTTATTAATCCGCCATTACCGATGATTAAGGAATTCCTTGTACTCTGACCTTTTCCGTACAATCAGGCCACTGTGGTACGTCCCCGTTGTAGGCCGAATCCTATAAATATTATCGCAGTAAAAATCCGCACTTTGGTTCAATCTATCAAAACCTGAGCGAAATGCATCTTCATATGTGAGGTAGGCCGATGATGAGGTCAACACTAGGTAAGTGCCTTCTTCAATATTTTTCCAATTACTATAGTCTCCTTTGTAATTAGATAGTGCACCCATTGTCGTATTATAAGGAGCAGATGGATCCACATAAATTTGAAATGAGCTATCCACCAATTGCTGTAAGGTTTTAATCGGAATACTTTGATCCGACAATTTTGAGACGAGGGATCCAGAAAAAGCAACGTAGACTATCAGGCCAAAGAATGAACTAAAAATCACAGCAATTCTTATTGGAATGGATGACGGAGTTGAATGCCAACCTGAATATAAGAAATATGCGGTCATGCAAATAGAATTAATAAGTTGAAGTGGTGTGATGATGTGTGATAACACGTCAATTTCTTTACCTTGTTGTGAAATTGCTCCTATCGACCAAAGCAAAATGTCATCTTTTGCAGCCATATACGTACCATTAAGTTCATACGCACCCGTGGCCTCCTCATTTAATTTCCCTACAACCCTTGCAAAGATATGCCTGCTAATTACAATGCACAGCCATGTCAGGCAAAAGCAAAACCAGGTGTGACGATGGAATGGTGACAAATAAATGTCATGCAAGGATGATGGTTCAGGTTGAATGAAGAAAACATCAGCACCCGTCATTTCCGTTGGTTGAAGAAAGGTCAAATGTTGTTGGCGGTATGGAAGTAACAATGAATGACTGACCCCGAGATCAGCGTCACCGCCTATGACATGTTTACCCAGGCCACCTAATGTTCCATTTGGAAGATGGCTAATCCAACCCGTCGCATTTATTATCTTCGTGCTTTGACGGGTAGACAACAAGCAAATAATTTAATTTATGCATACTTAATCTTAATCCTCAAAGCAGTAAGGATTTAGAATTACCTAAAATTTAAGGCAAATTCGAAATCCGATAAAATTTCCTTGCATAATCCAACGACGACTTGAGTAGAATTGCCAAACGGAAATTCGACATGGCATTGGATGTAGTACGCTGGGTCCATCTTTTCAAAAATTGTATTCAATTTAGGCAATTAAGAAATCCAATGGAGTTTTTTTGTAAACCACTAGAATTTTACGAACCACGCCGACTGCGACAACTTGTGCTCCATTGAAATCTCCCCGTCTTTTTGATTTCTGAAGAAGAGGACTCAGATCTCTGCCATTGTTGGTATCCACATCAAATTCTCTTAAAATTAAGTGTCCGCCCAAGAAATACATCTCTGAAAACTTCAGGGTCGGCTCTAAGACGGAAACAATGTACACATCGCTATCCACTAGAAATTGTTTTGTGAAATTTTGTTGTGAGAGGTCTGGCAACAAAGAGAAATTTGTATTCCCGCCGCCGGAATCCAACACGACCGGTGGCCAAATCATGAATACTTTTGGTCGCCAGTGGTACATTTCACTTGTTGGGTCGATATATGCGTATATTTCGGCAATCTGATTTAAACATGCAAATTCTTATAATTTAACATTTTAATGCCCAAAGTGGAAGGTTCAATATTCCTCTTACATTATTCAAATTGGAGTAGAACCTGGTACAATTTTCGGATTCAACGACGATGGCCACATCGGCGTCAGACTTCGATAAATTTGCAATGATTGACCCGGTGAGCGTTTTAGCTAATTGGACATTAGACGTCATCCAATTTCCTGAGGATGATTCTGTAATTTCTGAAAAAGTTATTGTTGTAGTAAAATGAGTTAATTAACTTTGAAATGTGCATAAATTTAGACCTGCAGGTGCAGGTGTGATTAGCAGCCACTCAATTCCTTGGAGCGCATTTTGCGGCAATAACATTTTCAATAAATCAGCTCCACTGGGTTGTTTTAAAGCGGCACAATCACGCCAGTAGATAGAAAGGTATATCCAGGTAATAGTGGAAAATTTCATAGTATGAATGAATAAATGAATGAACACTTTATTGAATTCCCATTTTCGTCCAGTACAGATATCAAAGCTTAAGTAGAATTTGAATTTTCAAAGTGCGGCACGATCCCCAAGTGGGGTTCCTCCTCGGCAACACAAGTTTTTGCAATAATGATTGAATTTTTGTAATTAAAATTTGTAGTAGTTTTCAAATTGTTCAAATTGTAGTAAGCAAATGCCCTACATTCGTATGCATGCCGAGCCGATTGCGACTAACACATAAAATATTGTGATTCACTTATTGACACTTTTAGTCGGCATGATGCATTTAGTCGCAGCTACGACCTTCATTTTCACATTGTATTTTGCTCTGCCAAAGAAACACTCGTAGAAAAAAGTGCTTTGGAAAATTGAATGTAAATATTTATTGAACTTGCGTGCCTGGTGGATGAATTCAAAATCAACACCTGGATCCCTAATTTAATTAGCTCAGGTCTTTCAGGTCGAGCACACTCTACGCCTGCTTGCAAATACTTAATTTGGTTTTTGCTAATTTAAATAATTAAACTTAACATAATGTAATGTATGGTTTACGAATTATAGATGATTGTAAACTTAATTGAAACTTACTTGATTTGTTTGCTCTGCTCGCTTTAAATAATCCAGAATCATCGACTTTGGAAATGACTCAATAAAACTGAATTAAAAGTTGAGTTGGTTGGAAATGCATTATTAAGTTAGAGTCCTGAAAATGCCAGAAAATTGCATTCATTTATTCAAAACATGGAACCTGTTCCATTAGCCGATCATTGTGATATTAAAAATTAAAGATGTTCTATAAACTGGAATGTCGTATTCAACTTTCTTGTGTTCAGTTTATCCACAACGCTTCGCGAGACGTCATTTTTGTAGATCCTGTAATTGCTTAAAATGACGCGTTTGAAACTAAAACTAGGAGGCTCGTTTATTTTAAAATTAGTCATCGCTTGTTTTTACTTTGCTTGTGCTGTCAAAGTGTTGCCGTTTGATTTCGAGCCCAAAAAACTTGAACTCAAACGTTCCGACCGAGCAGGAACTCTATTATGGATTTTTAACCTTCTCGTAATTTCCTTTCATATAGTTATCCTTAATTTGAAGTTTGTAGAACTCATCATGCATCATGCACCTGCGGAAATAATATGTTTCCATGCCGTGGCTACAGTCGTTCACTGTGGCATGCCGATGATCGCTGAATACGTTATGATCCGTTTCCGATATCGCTTCCTGGACACATCCATCCAACTAATTCGGTTTTTTTGTAACATCCAAGGTAAATCCATTACAGAGGGTGTCCCACATTTATAAGAACGATGAACTCATGGGTGCACCACCCTGCATAAGTACCCATGTGACCTTTATGCC
>JAAXYW010003073.1:0-12848 GCA_036851895.1 Orthonychiurus folsomi | reverse complement strand
GTCTAACCGGGGCATAAGACAGCGTTTTTTATTTTGAGAATAGCTAATTCCGTTTTAATAACCATTCAGTACAGCGAATTTCAAAGTCAGTTATCGATTCTTTTAATTAATATTTTAATAGTCTTCAGGTATCACTCGTCAATGGCCTCCTGGAATAATTGGCTGCAAGAATAAAGCAAATATTAAAAAAGAGTCAACGCTCATTCCATAATTGCGGCGGGGACTACTTGTTCAAATCGTAACTCACCCTGGTTCCACAGTCGACTTGATCCGGGAAATTACAAACTTCCTGGATATCGTCATAAACCAAAATTTGTCCTGGGCATGTCTGTCAAAGAAAATTGCACGCCATCAGAAAATAATGAATAATTTCTGATTTTATGTACAAGGAATTGAAAATTAACTAATTATTTGTCAACATTGTCCTGCTACTCACCACTTTGTATGGTACCCAGTTCGCACACTGATAAAAAGATCTGCAGTTTTCTGGATCTGGAAAGTTCCCGTCACTATACTGACATTCAAAAACTGGTCCACCCGGGGTCGTGGTTGGTACACCCTGGGTCGTGGTCGGTCCACCAGTAGGACCCACTGTCGTCGGGGTCGTTGGCCTTGGAGAATTTGTTGGACGTTGAGTTGTTCCATTGGGTCTTATGCGGTCTCCACAGTCAACTGTCTCTGGTGTCTCACATCCAAACCAAACAGTTTCAAAAAGAAAATCCCCGGGACAATTCATGAGGGTCGCGACGCCATTGTAACAATCCCAGTACTTCTCACAATTCTCATGGGGAAATGCTCCATTGTGTTCGGGGTCGCAATCGTATGGTGGACCTTCAGTGATACTCGGATCGCGGGTCGTGGTTCGAACAGTTGAGCGAGTTGGGCCAGTATAATCTGGTCTTAACCTGTCGCCACAATCAACGGATTCCGGAAAATCACAACCCATGAATACCGTAGAAAAAAGGAGATCATCTCGACAGGTGAATGGGATGGCGTCGTAATTGTCACATTGGAAATACTTTTCGCAATAAAGTGTATTTGGGAAATAGACACCATGGTGGTCTGGTGTACATTCCGGTTCTCCGGGCCCTGGAGTTCCAGTTGGTGGCAACCCTGTTGTCCTCATCGATGTCGTCGTACGAATTGGATTCGTGGTGCCATTCGGACGTAGACGTTCACCGCAGTCGACATCTTCCGCAGCTCCGCAGCCACCGTACGATGTCTCTGAAGAGTGTGTTTTCCGTGCAAGCCATTAGATTCGCCAAATCATTGTAGCAGTCATAGAATAATTCGCAATTGATTTCATGGGGGAATGCTCCGTTTTCAGAGCATTCGTAGTCGGGGGCCGGTCCAATCAAACTGATGCCGCGCTAGGAAAATAGAAAATGGTAATACCTAGTTCAGAGCGGAATTTGTAGAGATTTAACAGGTATTTAACTCGGACCCTGTACTTACCACAGCTGGATCTGGTGAGACTCCAGATTTTGCTGTAAATAAATGAATAATAATTTTAGTCACATAAGGATTTCAATGATTACGAAAAGTATTGATTCTCATGTTCAAGGGTATGGAAACAAAGTTTCATTTATTAGCAATTTTGCTTTTCAATCAACCTAGAAGGGGCTGAACAGAAAAGTTGATTGATCAGAAAAATAAAATCTTCAAAAGAACAGTAGAACTTCTTGTACGTGTAAAAATGTCAATAGTTTTGACGAAGCCATGAATTTCTGAATGTTCGGAATTATCCTTACCTGCAACAAATACAGCACTTGCCAAACAAGCGAACAATGCAATAGTTAATCTTCATGACGGTAGGAACGCAGGTCTCCAATTGATACTGAAGCATCTCGGGATGCGATTATTAATATACTCATCCCAAAGTTAAAGATTAAAAGCTATCAAATTAAGTGTGGGACGGGTCCAGGTGACAATTCTTAAACACACCTGCGCTCTGGTTTGGGAATATGGTTGACAAACATGGATATTTACTTAGTGACATACGAGATTACATTTCCAGGGTTTTGCCGATTATTTTGGCGTGGGCTTCGAGAAAATAACGTCACTTTCAAACCAATGTACGTACGTACGCTTCGAGCTCTGCACCGGGCCTTAATGAATCAAGGACGTGCGGGAATTTGTTTGTACATAATTTACGCTTATGAAGCGACGTCTGTTCAAAAGTCATCAAAGTAAACTCCGACCTCTTCAAAGTCCTTGAAAAATCACATTTAATGTGATAGTCGAGTGTTTTGCTTTCCCTCAAATTAAATATAAAATTAGGTTTAATTGGACTCGTTCAATGAGTTATTATACCCCGAACCACTTGATGCAATGACGGAACATGTTCTGGATGAATTCCCCAAATTTTTCCATTTAAGAATTATGCTCATAACGTAATTTCGAAATAATTCACTTCTGGATGTAATCAATCCAGTTCATTTCTCGGACTATTGCGGGCAAAGGGTGAATGAAGCACACTGGGTTACATAACTTTTAACATAATGTGAAATCCAAGTTCTGAAAGTAGATTTTGCAACTATCTGTCCCGTAATTTATTACCGAATTATGTCAAATCAAACGTCTAAAGTGAACTCACAGTCAATAGCGTGTTACAAAATACTTTCGAAATAATAATAAAAAACTCGGCTTAATCTTCTAAGGTAATACATTCAGGTTCCCCACTGCTACTCAAATTTCTGGCGCATGGATGATAGCCACTAAATCTGCCACGAGATTCCCAGAAGCTAATCACATGAGTGGGATATGCCCTATTCAGTACTTCAGCTGACACATATCGCAAATCTTCAATGTTTTTAAATTTAACTATAAAGTAATAAGTCTTCCTGCCCAGGCCTGGCTTTTCTATTGCGTTGAAAATGAATTCGAGTTCCCGCCCAGTCAAATCATTATCCTCTTCATGGATATCTTCAAAACCCTGGTTACAAACGTAAACGAATCAATCAAACCCACTGGTGCTGAATTCTAAACAACAATAAGTTAGCAATTTCATTAGCTGAGTGTAGAGACCGATGCGGGTTCGTTTCTGCATTTGACTATTCTTAGAAACTAACTACAACTAACTGGGTAATATTTTATATCAAATAATATCAACGAGACGATTCAAACGAAACGGCTAATACGAAAAACATTTTACTATTATTTTAATTACAAGTATTATTTCAGTGCAGTTACTATTAAAAACAGACAAATCCTAAACTAAACTTTTTCAAAGCAGCTGTCTTTGATTTTTAGAAATTTAGTTTCCTAATGTCCGTGTTATTTGGAAATTCTACACTAAATCAAATAGCAGTTTAAAGACCTTACCAGCGCTGCCTTTCGGCTGAGCCCCTCTGTGATTTTGTGTGGAACAATTTTCTCAAAAACGACAGACAAATCCGAATCGTCTTCAGCGTCTTCGGTCGGATGTTCCTTGCTCTTCTGATCCGAAGGAGCAACAGCCAGGCTTGGACACACATCATATGTGATAGGAATAATATCTCTATCATTGGAATCCGTGTCGTTAATAGTAATAAAATGTTCGTCCTTTAGTAATTGCTTCGTCGTCTCTGTAATCGTTAGCCCTTCTGAGATCTTAGCATCACCGATCAAAGACGAGATCAATGAGGTGTCTGGAGAGCTTTCAGCGGATGGCCGTTCATCAATTTTTCCAATACTCTCGTCAACATTTTTAGACTGAATTTCTAATAACGGCATCCCATCACTTGATCCATCGTCGATCCTTGCCATTTTCTCTGGGATATTGTCATCTTCGATTGTCGTATTTCTTGCATTGAAATCCTCCACCATGGCAGTGCTAAGATTCTCCTCTGGCTCCCAAGTATTTGTTGTGCTACAGAGTAAAAAATAAAAATTTAATTTTTAGCCAGCTTCTTGTTTAATATGATCTTTGCTGGGCCCTTGATTAATTGAAGAATTCAATTTTTATTGTAAACTTGGACTCAGTTTAAAGGGCGAAGGGATTCAACACTAAACCAATTTGGAATTGTGTCTAATTCCTCCCAAAACACACACATTCGGAACTCCATTAATTAGGGATTTGCAGATTATTTAGTAAAATTGAATCACTTACCTTGGATAACCCTCCCACTTAATGAGGTACATTTCGACATCGTCATCCCCAATTTTGCAAATTTTCTTGCGCAAAATTTTCTCCACTGTGAACATGCCTTTCGGTAACCTTGACCGTGACCGTGACCTTGAGGTTCTGGATCTCTTGCGTTCGTCACACCGTGATCTCTCACTGCCCACTGACACTGAAGGGAATAAAATTGGAGGTCTAGATTCTCTAGAACTGGTCCGCCGCGGCCCTGGCTCCATTGTTAGATATTGAGTACGTCTTCTAATCAAATTAACCAACTTCACAAATTAACGATAGCGATTCCAGCCAGTTAATGTGATGAGTGAAATCTTATCTTCGGATTGACCATAAAAGAAGACGGAGACCTAAGACGCTAATAATGAATGGTATTCGTCAAATTTGTCTTATGTTTGATGTTGGACTCAACGTAGGGATTATTCCGGAGGATATGGAAGACGATAACGACGCGGTACGCGGTTGGATGCACAATGCACACATCCCTTATGTTTTCGTTTTAAGGGGCCGGGCCTTCAGGCCTCGTAAACTTGGGCGGGCTTCTAAATATAAGTGGCGTCCGCTCCATACATACACCATACACGAATCCCGCCGGATTAATAAGTCCCAATAAGATTTAATGGTTTACTATCCTATATGGGTTCATTGATTTCTAAGTTTTGTTTTCATCTTCCACTTTGTGAAATGCAAAACAAAACCGCACAGGATGCTCCCCATGAGTATTATTTTTTAATGGCTTGAACGATATGTAATGAATTATCTGCTTTTATATATGATCACTTTAATTGTAGAATTCTTGCCCCAACCACTAATAGTGAAAGCGCAAAGGCAAATTATACTAATTGTGCACATTTCAAGTGCACAAGTACCAACATTAAAATGAGAGGCTGGGCTGAATGACAGTCCGATAATTTTTTAGCTGCCGGAAGATTCACACTCATAGTTATGGTTAGACTACGAAATGATAGTTAACTAGCCAGATGAATTTTATGCTGCCGGGCGACATGCTCTAGGTTCAGCCATCAGGCCGAAACCGGCAGGTTTTATTTTCATCACATGCACAATTCTCTTTGGGTATGTTAAGTTAAGGATGGATTGTGTTGTCAATTATTGTTCCTGTCTTGCTTGAAGAAATTTCTTCTTAAGCAATGCGCATAACACAACGGAAGTATAGATAAAATGGGGTCTGAGACGAGCTCGAGTTCCCTGAAAAGTTTTTTTTCTCTTGCGTATGACTCACGACATACTTGGAATTCTCCTGCCTTTCTAAAACAGAACAATGCAAAATAGAGCATCTCACGGGTACGGGTATTTACCCGTGTACCGGGTACGGATACGGTTTCGGGTCCGGGTCGGGAGACAAATTTTCTTACCCGGTAGTATCGGGTCCGGGTTCGGGAATTACTTATTTGTACACGGGTTAGCTAGGCCGGGACACGGGTGGGTGCGGGTACGGATACGCAAACCCTATGGTAAGTACCCGTGTTACCCATGTATTACCCGTGTACTACCCGTGTATTACCCGTCCTCGGGTACGGAGACGGGTACGGATACGGGTACGGGTACGGGTCCTGATGATGAAGTACGGGGACGGGTACGGGTCCATAAAAATTTTACCCGGACTTTCGGGTACGGATACGGATACGGGACGGGTATGGTGTTTCCCGGAGATTGGAGATGCTCTAATGCAAAATGTGGAATTGTAAAAATGGTATGTTTTCATTTATGCGTGCCAAGGGTTGCACAAGAATCGGATTCAGTTTACATTTGATTCTGACAATTTCGTGATAATAGGAAACTTAAGGTTTTTACAATGCAGGTATTGTTTGTCACCTTTGGATGGCGCCATCACACATTATGGTTTGAATGGCTTCTTTTATTCTTGCTGCGCAATTGCTTATAATACTTTATTATAAGCAATTACAAGTATAATTATTATTCAACTAAGCATAATCACATCAGCATAAGCGTATTAATCATGCTGCGCCATATAACTTGTTGAATGCAGACCAGGTTACTCATTATTTAGGGATTTAAGTGTATTATTGAAACTGATCGTATTTCTTTTCATACCACTTTCTAAAAGTCAGTTATCCGCCGGCGCCGTAAGTTCATCTACGGCTTCGTCAAAACAAAATTTACAAGTTCTGCATTTTACAGCGAAGCAACAATCAGCTTGGGGCGAACACTAATGGTTATACTTTGAATGTCTGCTCCAGGATGTTGATGTTGTTTCAATCCTACATTGTTGACTGGCAAAACACTAATTTTTAGCCTTAGTAATTATGCTTGGCAAACTGCAAATATATGGATAAATCTTCTCAGACATTTGCAAATGCAAGACGCCCTTAAACGTGCACACCACTTACTCCTGAAAAAGCATTGACTAAGAATTAAAGTGTACATTTGGTGTCACTGGGTTAAGTTTATGGTAATTATGGCGAATTTAGTGTTTACATTTCGGCATTCCTTAAACTTCAATTATTTGGTTCACTCACACAAAAGTTTTCACTCTAAATTAGAATTATTTGTCCTCTGTTGACTGACAGTACATTCCGAATTTCGGTCACGATAAAATGCGATACGTGTGCATTTTACTTTTGCAAATCATATTTCCGGTGCTAATATTTGGCAAAACAGATTTCGCAATTCAACACAGTCCTTATAATTTAACGGCAATTGAAAAAGAATTTGCTGCTGCAAGAACCTTAGATTTAACTGGATTGTCAAGACCACATTTTTGGGAAGGAGTGGCAGAGGCTTCTGTAGTTGTGGCTCTGATTTTCATTATTGCTGTGGTTTTCTACTACTTCTATGAAAACGAAAATTCCGGGAATGGTTATGATAAGGGCCAGATTTTCAAAGGTAGGAGTGACGGCTTCAATTACAGGTAATGTCTATTGCTAGACTACAATGATGAACATACAAATGCAACACTTTTATTTTCAACTAAACTTTCCAGCTCCACATTCAACCAGATTCTCGATTTTATCAACGCAGCTCAGATGGCCTACAATTACAATGATTTTGATTTCCAAAACCCTGAATGCCAGCCTCTGGCATTATGCAATATGGCGAAACATGCATTTAAACTAACGCGAGACGGGGACGAGATTGAGAAGAACGATACGACTGTCGGTTTTGTCCGCAATGGTTTACAAGGGTATGACATTTAATTCGCTTGACATGTGTTGATGTGCTTACTTCTAAAATGGCTTCCGTACTACAACATTTTCAAAATAATTACTGTTTCGGCTCTGGGCAAACTTTGTAACATCTTGAATAACTAATATATCATTGTGTAGTCTATTTTAATAGTTACACAACGTTTAACTTGCACGCACGTGTCTCAAACCTGTTTCGCTCAATTTACAGAGCCTTGGATTCTCTGAAAGGATGGCCGGTGCCCTCAAGAATTAGCAAACGCTTGCGAGAATACCGAGACGCAATTATTGAAGGGTTTGAAGAAAGTACTGATTGCGAGAGGAAATATTCATCCAGATGTAAAGCAAGTGCAAGCGCTACCAAACTTCAACCTGACTTATAATATAATGGACCCAAAATCAAATTCAAAAATGAAACTCCACGTCATTTAAATTTGTCTTTCCTACACTAAACAAATAAACGCAGTTGAAATTTCATTATTTCAAAATATTAAGAGTGAGACCTAGATAAGCTATTTTGAACCGAAATTGAACTAATAACTACAAAACAGTGTGAAAAAAATCCTTTAAATACACATTTTTGGTTCGGTGCTGTATGCTGAAGCGTGGGTGGTAGTAGTGCCACCGTCAATTGTATTCTAGGTTTAAAAAAATACCAGGATGTCAGCAAATTTTCAGTTGGTATCTAATAAACTAAACTCCAACTAAAACAAAAAAAAGGTGTGCATTAGTAAAATAAGTTTATTGTAGGTAGTATGGTTTGCTGATTTCTATATTTATGCCCAGAACTTCTCATCGTTAATTTTTTTGAGTGACAATGCATTCCACCCAACGGGATCCAAGTCCAACTCTGCCTGTAATTCCATGCTCATCCGATGGAGTGCAGGGATGGGACAGAGGGCCGCTTTCGTGCCGCTCAAAAAGAAATCCAACCCAGCGTTTTCCCATTCCCATCTTCCAAATTTAGGGCCACACGTATGACACATGCATTGCCATTGCATTGCATGGGGATTGACACCCTGAACAATTCCAGGCAACTCAAAAAGCAAAGAGAAAACTCCCTGGACAAAAAGTGCAGCTACGAGCTACGTGGGCTGAATTTATCCAGGCACTCAGCCCCAGTGTAATGTGGGTGTCGTTGAGGTGGGCATACGGCATACGGCACGGCATAAATATTGCACTACTGACTGCAATTTACGAAGGACTGCTGCTGCGGTGCGGTGGGTTGGTTGGTTGTAGTAAAAGTGCAGCTTGCAACTAAGGATGCACACGGATACGGACGGAACGAGGTCAGTTTTAGTCAAGTTGCAATGTAATTAAGAGGATGGACTTGTGGAAAGTGATAATTTAAACAAGGTTAAGGCAACTAAACTGATTGAGTGGATAATGTAATGTAAGGTAAGGTGGAACAATGGGAGGATTAACCAACATTTGTGAAAGTGGGAATTAAAAGTGAAACTACAACTAGAGGCAGCTATTGACTACTGGAGAATGTGGACTTGTGATTCCATTGACTGACTGGAGGAAACTTAATTCATTCATAAAGGAAGGAAAGAAAGCAGCTGGGAATATGTGGAATTATGGATTGAGTGATTGAAGGATTGGCTGACTCAAGAATTTCGTTCCAGGTGTGTGTATGGTAACATGCATGGATGGAATCATGAATGGGGGAGTAAAGACAATGGATTGAGTAACTCCTTGATTTGGACATTTTATTCACCGAAACGAATTTAACCAACTCCACAGACTTCACCAAGCTCACTCAGATGGGATAGCAATTCGGCCGTGGTCGCATGAGCTTACTAATACTCCTTTGGGTAAGTCAAACAAAAATTAGAAATGCAGCACAGAATAAAATCACTTGTACATTACTATGATAGCTAAAGCTGGCGTTTAATTTAATTTTTTAACAGTTACCTATTTCATCTTTGTCAAACCGAGTCATTCGAACTTGAACTAAATTGAAATTCATCCGGCTTGGAACTTGCACTGTTTCATTCATTCATTCATTGTCAAAATGAGATTGCTTCTCTAATTTTCAATTAACAATCACAATATTTACTATTGCTTTAAATGAAAATCTCTGAGCACTGGTGCAGAGCTGATTTGACTACGATTCGTCAAAGGAATAATAGCAGACGTTTGACGCTAGTACTAGTATACTGAGATTCCTGACCTGACGCAACAGAGAGCAATAATTAAACACAATTTGCTACGCACTATGCTGACGATAGGAATGACATGAGCGGAACAGTCAGTTTTATTGCGTTAAGCTTCCTGCTTCAGTTCGACCACTTCCACTTTCAATTGTGGTTAATTTAATTTGAGTAATTCAAATTGAAGTCCTTGAAACGCACACTAAACAATAACACGTACTTAAGTGTAATTACTTTAAATCAATTGACGTGTATTAGAATTACGTGTGCGCTGATTTTCACTATGATTCATGGTTTACTGACTAATCCAAATTTGCTTGACCTTTACAGACGGAGTGTGCAGCTAGTTGCCTGGAAATGGGCGTAATCGACCTACTGGACCAGGAAGAATTCTGATTCCAGTCAGTAAGAAGATGAATACAACTACAAATTTACGACACAGGTGGATGTGTTACAACTTAACACGAATACTCAACTAAATATTTGCAATTAAACTTAATTTTATGAACCCGGACAGTGTCCTATCCAATAGAATCAAGAAAGACCTACAACTTTTTGACCTAAGTTTAAGAAAGCCAAAGCCAACCATTTCCAAGGAATATTTGATTTACTAGCTTACAACTTCAAATTACATCGAAATCTGGCGTGAAACAATTACACATACAAAGTTGTACGTTTGTGCTGTGTGTCACTGTAAGCATATCTTGCTGAGTTTCTGTGTTCCTAAAATCGTGAAAATACTGAATGAACATTCCCGAGCTTAATATTTACAATTGAGCTCACGTGTAAATTACACCAGTAAACAGGAAACCTTTACTGAGGATTAAAATACTTTAAGTAAGGATCGACGAACGGCGGCCGACACCATGGACTCCGCATTAGTAGAAAAGGTGAGAAAGTTATTCCGTTTGTTGTTATTCTAGCAAACTCTAAACCTGACCAATTTTTAGGCTTCCAAAAGTTGAGAATTTGGCGTCGCTCAATTATTTTTGATTTAGAACGGATAGGGGGGTTATGTCTAGTTTAAGTAGTTGGTTCACCGATTTCATCTTACAATTGGTTGGCAAACTTTAAACACAAGTCCAATTGGAAATTGAATGAATTCACGTATTTCTTTTCAAGTACATGTTTTACCTAGTCAATGGATTATTGAATTTTCAAAATCATTCTTCCTGCCTACACTTAGCCTAGGATTCTTCCAAGCCTTGCCTGGCTTCGCGTTTATTTGTGTTCCTTTAAGTTTTCCATGAACCAAACTTAGATTAGAACAATATCCTTGCCACCGACTGCCGTCCTTTCAATATTCACCCACAGACCCAGACAACGAGTAGCAGACGAAACGGGAGTCCAATGTTAGACAAGCAGTCGTACGTAGTCAAGACTGGCAATCCATCTTCCGGTCTAATTTTAATTCAACTTGACTTTGACTGTGCATCTGGAAAATATTCTGTAGTCTTTAAGGTTGCCCAAGTCCAAGTCTACGTAAATAGTTAGACTGACGAAAATCAAATCCATTCTCCGTACCAACTAATCTTTTCTTACGTCCGTAATTTAGCATGTGCGAATTATCCACTTTAAAATTGAGGAAATTGAGTTTAAGGTTAGCTTATAAAGTGGACACCCCCACAAAAGAATGAAGGAACAAGGGGCGGTGTACATGCAAAATGAGAATCTCATTTTCTCTGTCATTGATGCTGCAATTGCTGATGCTTCCCAAAGAGAAATTATTACAAGCCAAGCTCAGCTCCGGAGTTACAAATTTCACGAATGACTCATTTAACGTTGCGTGTAAAGTTTATCTGACTTGTTTGGGCTATTAGGATGGATGCATCCGAGCCAGAGAATTCATTCCAAGTAACTGGGCCTGGAACACATTCAAATTTAATTAGTGCCTATCTGTCTGTGATGGCGGTACTTGAGTCAAGTGCAAAGTGCATGAATTCATATGAATTTGAATAGACTCAACCCGTCGTGTTGGGCCTCCGTTTGTACTATTCATGTCATGGATGTTCGAACATTGGATTGGAATTGAAGTACACTTCGTTATTACAGCTATAAAGAGCTATGAACTTCCGAACATCTAAATGTTTTACCGAAGGATAGGATACGTACGAAAGCACCGTTCGTTTTTACGGATTCAGTTGGCCCAGTATCACTGAAAATTCCAGGGATCTCTGCTTTCAGTATGATGCTCAAAGTACACATTTTACAGCTTAACCTTTAACCGAACATTTGTATAATACTAACTGCCAGCCAGCAGTTTTAATTAACCGCCTAAAGTTTTTTTCAACATTTCCTGCAAATGTTATAAATGTTCGTTCGGGCGTAGTAACAAAAGAAATGCATTACATTTAGAGATTGGTTGGTGTATTCATAAAGTAATTTTGTAATTCTTCACTTTAGGATATGTAACCCCAATATAAGAAAGTCAAGACGTCACAAGCTGCTAACTGGTTGTATTTTTGTTTAATATGTGTAGAAAAGATGTTGATAAACGGCGTCGTACTCTACATTTAATTTTTGGTACATTTGTATTTGTATTGTGCGCCAATACAGAATTTGTAAAGTTTGTACCAAGGTAGATCAACTCAGGTATCTTGGTTTATACTATGAATACCTCTATCATAGTCAAAACACACAACAAAAGCCTGGAATTTTTGAATTACAATTTCATCTTAAATACACAAGTTTAAAGTACCCAGTTAAGATGAAATGGTGTTAGACGTCCGCCTCATTTAAATGGTCATTTTTTTTTGCGTTGAAAAAATTGGCATTATGGCATTTAAAAAAGTTCCGCATGGTTGCCTTTGCCACTTTAGCCCGTTGCTGATGACTCCATGAGTCCACACCTTCAGAATCTTCCCATATTTACTGACAATTTTTTGTGAGTGTCCTCCACATTTAGTTTAGTTGGGCGCAGGAGACGCGTCATGGGATTGTCTTATATAATGCAACTGTGAGTATCCGCTGCTCCCTATCCTTCCAAATGTATGCAAAATTGAAGGACTCTTTGGTAGTGGTTTTGGGATTTGGACATTCGCAAATGTACAGAATGGACTCATGGCTCATTATACATTAGACACACATCATCAATGATTTCATGGGCACGAAACGCATGGGCTGGCTCCCTCCACTCCACTACGACTCCTGAACAAACGGGGGGATATTCACAGTGCTTAAGATTTTTGTACACTTTTATGTGTAGGGAGGCATACGTACGTACGCACTGAAAGCATTGCTATTGCATCGTTAGATTTAGTGTAAGTTGAAGTTTCACGTTTAATGGTTTAGTTAGTTTACTGACTCTTGAGGCCCAATGTAGTTCTGTTTTCATTTTGGTAAAGGTTTTTGAGAATTGTACACGAGTGCCCGAGTGCAAGTGCAAGTGAGTTCTGTTTGTTAAGGGGACGGAAA
>JAAXYW010003072.1:0-12851 GCA_036851895.1 Orthonychiurus folsomi | reverse complement strand
AAACAGGACGGCGTTTAACCCACAAAAATCTCGATTTGACAGGTCCCTGCATGTAAAATATTTCAAGCCAAACTTCAAACATTCGGCTAAATTCGAAATTTGAGTAGTGAGAGTGGACACTTTGTGAAACATAGTTTCTACATAAGGGTAACAAGTGGACAAATTTTCAGCCAAATCGGGAGGTTACAACCTGGGTACATTCCTCGTTAGTACACAAAGATTTTTTTTGAGAAAATTTATTATTAAATATTTGATCGTCAAGTGTTCTCAGATTTCAAAGTCAGGTATAGTATAGTAGTTCCAGGAGGAGATGCGGATATGCATAAATGCAAAGTGTGTCTGTATGGATGTAAAGTGTACAATTCAGTCCGGGCTGTGCCGGGTATTGTCTTCCCATGAGCCTCGCCTGGGGATTAGGTTGAATCCTGGTTTTGGATAAACGGAACAGGAAATTGGAACTAAATTCCCTGCTCTTCAAACTCCCAGCTATTTGTTTGGTCCTCATAAAATTTTAATGTTCGCTTTATGATAGAAATAAGGTCAATTTAATTTAATCCCTCTTCCCTTAAAGTGTTTCCTTCCTCGGAAACTTGCATTTCTTCCGGAAGATTAGCCAGTCGCTGCTTTTATTGGCCGGCAAATGAGGGTCTCCGCCCAGAAGCAGATTTTCTTTATTGCCCAATTCCCGACTTCCTCTGTCTGTGGACGAGCGGCTCTTCTTTTGAATTAAATCCACCACAGCGGATGCCGCTGCGGCTTTCCTTTGTTAGGGGGACTGGGAGTTTGATGGGAAAGCGAAACAAATTTCATTTCGGTTTGATGATTTTCCGACCTAAGGAGAGGAGGAGTATTAAATACTCTTTGTTGTTTTGGGGTCCTTTCATCTGCATGGCTTTTGGGTTCCAGGAATTGAGTCGTGGTTCCTTGGACATTTTGATTAAAATGTTTTAGTATGTACTGAACCTGAACCGAATTGACGTTGAGTTGGCTGACAGTTGGCATCTGATTCTTTTTCAAGGCTGGAATGTTACCAAGTATTTGGAATGTTTTTCAATTTGGAAAGGTAAACTACCTGGGATTGGGATTTTACGATTGGGTTTCCCGATTGCTATGAAATTGCGCGGCTTCTACTTCCAAGGCCAGGAAACCTGGCCAGTGCAGTGCCTAGTACTGTGAGGAAAAAGTTGCATTTCAATTTTATTTTCTTTGGTGGATCGATTCTGCTATTGTGCTAGAATTTGTTCAACAAATTATATTCAATTTTTGAGGGGTGGAGTTCTTAAGGAATGCCACAAAGAAATTCCATCCGATTTTGATGAATTGCAAGCCATGACCCTGTCCCAAAAGCAATATCCGCTCGGAATGTAATAGCGTGTGGTTTTTCACATGCTTTTCACAATTTACACCAGTATTAAATGAACTCTAACCCTCCTTGGATTGCTTGTGCCTCACTAATGTCCCTTAACTCGTTTGTCAGCCTCTAAAACCCTGGAGTAAGATTGATGATTCCCGTGATTCAGGGAGAACGGATGTTCTGAGTTGTGTATTTGCCTTTCATTTATACGCGCTGTAGATTTGTTCACACACATGTTTGCTCCGTGTTGTGTTGTTGATTCCCAACGAAAGTTAAGTGTCAAGAAGTGAAAAGAATTCCATATTTCTTTTTTATTATACAGATTGTATCCAACGAGGAAACGAAAATAGACGTGGATAAATTCGACTATTTGTTACGCGATTCAAAGCAGCTCAACTTGACGACAGCCTTTGACTATGAGCGTGTGATTGAGAATTCCCGTGTAGTTCGTATGCCGGACGGACGAATGAGGATAGCGTATCGCAAAAAGATTGCCACATGTCTTGAAGATTTATTCAAGGGACGATTTCGCATGCATCAAATGGCGTATCAGCACCGGGTCACAAAGATAATTGAAGAGATGTACGTTTCTGTTTTGTAGTCGTGGCATAGATTTGGCATACATGAGTTTGACAGTAATTTATTACTATATTTAGGGTTATTGACGGCCTTCGAGCAGCGGATCCGTACCTGGTTGTACAGGGGAATGATGGGTAAGTCACTTCTCACGACTTGATAGTGGAATTTTGAAAANCGAGCAGCGGATCCGTACCTGGTTGTACAGGGGAATGATGGGTAAGTCACTTCTCACGACTTGATAGTGGAATTTTGAAAAGAGTTGACATTTGAAAATATTTCTTTCTTGACAGAACGGAGTATCGATTATCTACTGCGTACAAGGACCTCTCCGCTTTCACAAAGCTCACGGATGTCATTTTCGAACTTATCCTTAACAAATGGATACCCTGCAGTCTGGAAGCATGGGCAATTTTCAACAACATCGTAACTAGGAATTTATACAAATCCCTTGGTTTTATCAGGGAAACTCCTTCGGTGAGTCCAGGTTGGAGGGGATTTGGCTTTTGAAGAGAATTTGATATCAAAGACTTTGGTAATTAATTTACATGGCCCACTCATTTCCGTCCGATCCTCTTTACAGGATGAAGCCGTGAAGCTCCTCGTTTCCAAGTGTCCCAACATCATTTTGATTCCCTCTCGGATTAACTACGGAGCAGGAACTGGGAATCCACTCAACGCAGCCCTATTTTTTGAAAAATTCAAACCAAATACGATTTCCCCTTTGGAATTCTCGGCCCCAGCGATGTAAGTAATTGTAGGCATACGTGTACCAGAAATGTACAGATTTTTATTTTTAATATTTAATGTGTTACGCCACTGGTGAATACAAGTGTGTTTTCGCGTGTACTAACCAAAATTGAAATCAAGGGGGGTAGGGTGGCTGACATTGAGTAATTGAGGTTGAGGTTGGCCTGGGTTTTATTTATCTCCGCGTCTAGCCGTAGCCGTAGTAACCTTCATTTTTTGGGAAAACATCCTCCATTTCCCTTACCCGTAAATGGCATTGACTTGTTTTCATCCTAAGAAATCCTTATACCTTGTATTTTGTATTTCCAGAGAGGAAAAATATTACATTGTCTTGAGACCGGAGCCGGGCTCTTCGTCCTCGTCGAAAGATGACCTCAATTGTTCCTCAACGTCTTCTCGTTCCGAGGAATTGCAGAGCACAAAGAAAATCTTAAAGGAATGGGCAGCCAAGCTAGGACTGTGCATACAAATGGAATAAAAGTCTTGTGAAAATCCACTTGGGTGTGTAATCCGCAGATTAATCAAAATCACTGTTGCGGCTGGAACTTGTTAGTCTTTTTTTGCGTTTTTTTGCTTGACCTCCTCCGAAGTTTGTTGAAAGAATCCATGAATCCAATCTAAGTCATCAATCTTATGCACGTCGCAATTCGTTGGGGATTTGTCTTTGAGGAGTCTCCTCGCTTGGTTCTTATTTGTGTTCATCTGTTGTACACGTGCTTCAGATTTTGGTGATGTGCCTTAGTCCAGCCCATTGTTTGTATGAAGCATTTGTATTTGTATTGCATTTGGAATTTTATCAAATACGCAATACACAGGTTATTTGCTCAGCTTTCTTGATTTAATAGAAAATAATCTAGCTAATTCAGGGGTTAATCTGTTTAGCTTAGTTTATCTTTTAGCGTGGATTTGTGGTAACTAATAATTAGACTTATTAGTTAGTTATGTAGTGTGTCAACAGCACTGTATTATTACCCTTACGGTCTCGTATTACCCATTGCCCAATCGATATTACGAAGATTTTACTACTCACTTTATGATTTCGGAATTATATTTTTGTACCTGATTGAAACTATTATACTCGTTAATACACAGCCACAATGTCATGTGATAGCTGATTTTTAAAATATTTAGTTTGTCGAGGTGAATCATCTTGGGTTGCAAATTTCTAATCGCAGTTTATTACAAACATCGTTATCTCGAAACAATTACCTTGTTTTGGTGAGTCAATCTTGTTTTGGTAATACACGAATAAATATCATAATCAAATTGATGAATGAGAGGATGATTTGCCTGTGATTCATTCATTCCCCGAATTGGGAATTACGCATGCAAATTGCAAATACAAAAACTATGGAGAAAGTTACAAAAATTTACATATTTGGATATATTACCGAGAATGAATGAATTACAGTTTGATTACATCTGTTTGTGTGGCCAAGCCACGGTGTCTCATCATTGAAAGTTGTGTTTCGTATTAAATGAGGTGAAAGTTTTTGAGAGTGAGTCGTTGTGAAAGCGAAAACTTGTTGAATGAATGGAGAAAGTAATGAGTCAGGCGTAACATAGTCTTCCCGCCCGGACCTCCGTACTTTATTTCCCAGTCAAGCATTGCAAATTCAAAAGCAAAAGCGCATTCACTCCAAGGCGATTTGCTGGAACTCTGTGGTTTATTCTCTAAATCAGCCCCATCGTTTCCTTCCATCTCGGAAATACACATCACAATAATGGAAATATTGATCCTCACAATTTCCTTCATGGACATGGTTGGCCAAGCCCTGATGATGATGGGCGTGTAAAGTTTGATTCATATGAGCCATTTGCATACATACACTCGCGCTAATGCCATTCAGTTTGACAGGACATGCTTGATGTTTGAATAGGGGATCATTTTGAATTAAGGACTCGCTTAGGCCAGTACGGGTACTTGAATTTCAAAATACGTTCGTTCGTTACTGCAAGGGAAATGATATGGAAAAGGTCTTTACAAACATCTGAACAGGCAAACTGACATGGCGCGTGCCTCCTGATGTGTAAGTAAATTGGAATTGAAGAGAATTCGTGCAACGACCACAATGCGATAGCCTACCCACAGTTTGTATTACATAGCATTGTGAAAATCCTCCAAATTAACAGCATACATTCTGTGAATGACTGTCGTCTACTTTATTCATCGTTTGCATAACGTCGCATTTGTCGTCTCATTACATTCATATTTGCGAGGATATTTGAATGGAGCTTCTCCGGAAATTGTTCGTTGATTTTGGATTAGAAGTTACTGGCTCGTTGAACGCGGAGCTTGTCGGCAATGATATCCTTGAGCCATTTGGGATGGAATGGAATCTTACCGGGTTTCTGGACGTAGCGCATCCCTTCCAGGACATAAGAAACCTGAGCAAGAAAAAGTGGAGGAAATGCAGTTTAAAAAAAGTTGCCGCAAAAGCATGATAAAAATGATGAAAATTGAGCATATTAAACAATAACCTTAACCGTGTCGTCCAAACTTGCATAATGTCCGACCTCAATCACAAAAAACACGGACGCCGTCGCCGGTGGGACCGGATTGTAAACCGTCGGGTTGGAAAATACGGCCTGCAAAGAAACATAAAGCGCATTGGAAAGTACAGATGAATTGGATTAAAGGAGGGAGGCGGCGTGGGAATAGTCGTGCTAACTGACTGACTTGACACGAACAAAATAATAAAAAAAACATTTCAAATAGCATTTCACGTGCGGAACCCGTGTCGTCCCGTGACAAGAAAGTGAAAGCAAAGCACGACCCCCGCATTTGCATGTGACAAGCATACCTCAAAAATAAACTTTCTAAAATAGTTGGTGCAGTGGGACTGGAGAAAGCGAACATTGAATATCCATTCCTTATCCAATTTCCAAGTTCTGCGAATGTAATCTTCCACTTTCCGCATCCCCACTTCCACTGTGAATTCACGATTCAGTGGCCAAATAGTATTTCCCTCCTTCAAATGGCGACCTTGTCGGTTTGCGATGCTTTTGTCAATGTCAAATTCATCCACCTGAAGTATTCATTCATTGCTATTGTTAGGAAAACTGCAGTCATTTCTAAATAAAGCTGCTAACACTGCCAGGTATCAGAAGCTGCTGCAAGAGAATTTGAAAGTTCCGCCCCTTACCTGGGTGCAATTGTCACCTTGATCACGACTGTCTCCAATCACAGGAACATTGAGCTTAAGGGTGCGGTATCCCTGGGGTCGAGCCTAAGTACATCAAAATAATAAATTTAATTTGAGTATAGTATATAATTTTTTCTACAACGAACATTAAGCTGAAAATTAGAATGAGTAATACAACTTACCAATGTATAAGCATCCTTCCTCTTACCCGATGGGCCGTCAGCTTCCTATATTTCAATTTAATTTAGCAATTTGAATCAATTAACACGGTGAACGGATTCATTAAATTAGGTTAATGGCTCACATCTTGTGCCTGGACCTGGTCGATATTCCTGCAAGAGAATAAATGCAAATTTGAAATTGGATACAAATTACTGTAAGTACTAGGCAGGACATGTACTGGAAAGTGGAAAGCATTTACAATTAAGACGTCTTACTTTGGATGAACATCCATCGACACATTGTACATCTTGCCTTTTGGTCGGTTTCTCTCCTCGGACGTCTTCCTGCGGTACACATCTGCAATGTCCTTGGGCTTAACCTGGAAATGACATGAAAGGTCATGAAAAACAATATTTATTATTAAACTTTACTCTCCTGAATCACTTAAACTGTAAAGAGGCTTTGTCCTCTCGTAATTTGTCTGATACTCCAAACCCCGCGGCTCAAACCCCACAGGATGGATGGAAAAGCAATTCACTTCTCCCCAACAATAATAAGAAAATAAATGAGATCCCGTGGTATAATCCGCTTAAAGATTAAGTTTCCTGTTTACTCAGACAACGGAATGTACAGTATGAGTAGTACATTATATTAACTCTTTTAAGCCGCTTTCCCTTTTCGTAGAATCAACTGAAAACTGTTGTTGCCCGGCGGCCGCCGCGGCGATCCGCTCTCTAGTCAAAAGCTAAGAGACTACTTAATTTGTAGTTTCTGAGTATCTGCTCTTATGCCACGTGTAATACATGAGCCAGAACTTATGACGAACATCTTTGTAATACCTTATAAAACGTGTGCTTTTAAGGATCCAATTAGGATTTAAGTTTTTAGCTTATGAATCACTTGCAATTAACTAGCTACTTACCCCCAAAGAAACGTTGTACTTTGGTAGCACGGGGACGGCCCTCTGATGGCAACCTCTCCCTTGCATCAGTGTCGACGGTCACAGAATCATAATCATCTTCTCCCTTGTTTTCCAAATACGCCCACGATGGGATATGTCCTTTCGACGGGATAATTTCATGCTCAGGTTGAAATTGGGTATTGTATCCTTGGGGTTGTCCGGGAAGGTATCCTGCTGTAAAATTGTACGGAAAATTTGTATAATTTTGAATAAAAGCTCTAACAAGTAAGTGTATGTACGTTATTCTTGTGTCATAGATTGACAAGACGCGGCGTGGGGAAGCCAACAAGTTAAATTATAATTTAAATTACCAATACTGGCCTCTTGCTGTTCCTGTTCCATGGCAAGACGCAGCTCTTCCTCTTCACTTTTTGTCGTCCCTCCCAATGCTTCCCGCTTCTCATGAACATCATCTTGACTGCTCCCTGAATGTGACCTTTGACCTCCTGCTTTTGGGGCTCCTCTTAAAGATGGTGCCTTTTGCTCCGTGCTATGAAGACTGTGCCTCTGGTTATTTGTCATAAACTTTGTCTCAAGTTGTTCTTGAATTGATTTTCGAGCATTGTCCCTCTCAGCTATCTTGGCAGTAGCCTCACTTTCCTCCTTACGAGCCTTCGCAATTTCAGCAACATTTTTAAGATCGGCAGCCGTCCTCAAGTTAGATCTAGTGTGATAAGTATCAATGACTTGGTCTTTCATGTACTTGGTCCGTTCGGCGGTAATGATCGTTGGGGTTCGCGGTTTTCGAAAATGACGATCCCGCTCTTTGTGTTCATTTTTTTTGTCCGGCTCGGGAAGGACAATTTTTTCCAATTTGGCTTCTACCGTTTCTGTAGTAGTCGCCATTTTGACGATAAGTCTGGAGCGATCGTCAGAAATCTCAGATATGTGATATTTTTAAGCCCGCGCGCGGTATTTATGTGTTCCCGCCTTGTGTGTTTATATTCCGATGAGTCTCTATGCTCCGCTCCAAGTTCTAACAAATTTGCTCAGGGATTTGGTTGCATTAGCAACGCTTGGTTGATCACACCTCAATTTGTCCGAAATTGAAAAATAAATCCGAGCATAAAAGCACCTGATTTTACTTTGAATTAATGGCATACGCTTAAAAATGGTTTGGGAACTCCACGGCAGAGGCAGAGGCCGAAGTACTCACAAAAACCCGGTTTATGAAATCCGGGGGTTCAATTTGCTGGCGGTGTGTGTGTGCGAATTGTAAAATATGTAATACAATTTACTTGACTTGCATTTGAAGGAGTAAAGTGCATATTTCCCAAGGAACTCCGCCCATTGAATTGCCTTCCAACTCCGAGGCCTGACTGTAAATCGAAAATCAAATTGCATTGTGAGCTCGTTGGGTTTTATTCTCCTGGGCTGAGTGAGTTACTCGCAGTTTTGCAAATGCAGGGAATATTTGATAACCCAATTTCACATTTGTACGTGTACGTAGGAAATCCAATCCTAGATTATTTAATACTTGCGCGTGCAGTCAGTTGAACTTATGATATAAAACTTAGAAATAATTCAACAAAAAAACTTTGACTTTTACCCTTGACCCTTCAATGTCAGTCGACTCGACGCTATTGAAAGATAAAACAAATTGTCGATAAGAGTCTTATTGTAGTCGATAAGAGCCTTATTGTGGTCGATAAGAGCTTCATTGTGTGGATACGGTACAATACAAACATCATATTTCGGCATATAGCAAAATTTGATAAAGTGTCTTGAAATTTCCGCTCCCGCTGCTGTAATGTTTCCGGCAAATTGATGAGAAATGTAATGAAATTGTTCAAAATGTCAAGTAGGAAATGGAACAGCATTCCATATCAATGTTTACTTTACTTTACTCTTCCTTTGTGCAGAATTGAAGTAGTAGGGCACTCCAACTCCAAATATTAATTGTAGCCAAAGATTGGATGGATAGGGGATTCTCATCTTAGCGTAGCGTACTGCGTACTGTGACATTGCCAGTTATGACTTGGGCGCGGAGTTTTCGCATTCGTATAATATGAGTATTGCCATTTGCACCGCCAACCGCCACTGCCACTTGGAGTTCCCGAGAGTGGAATTTTCCCCCGAATCCCAATTATCATCGGAGTTGGAGATGTTATTAACCTGGAAATTACTTTTGAGTCTCCGATCCTTGAGTTTAGATTGAGTTGGGCTCTTCGTGGAAATTGGCAAGAGAATTTATAAATACATAATTTGTTTGGGTTTAGTTGTGTCTACTTACAATTCGACAACTACACGCGTACGTCACGTCGTCTACACGTCATAATCTTGAGGCACGTGTGTCCTTCAAGGCAGAAAAGTTCATTCATCTTTTCATTAAGATTGGCAAAAAGTCATACGTGCTTATGCCTTTCACGTTTAGTATTGCGCACTAAGTTTTTAGCATTTCATTTGATGTTATAATGAGAAAAGCAATTTAAAAGACGTGTCTTTTGCGTCAAAATTAAAAATCCTAATTAAACATTTCTGCTGGCACAAGCATTAAAATACAATTTCAAAAATACAGTAATAGATATAGCATTCCCCTCACGATATTAATACCCTGTAAATAAAGTCATTATTATATACTTTTGCAATAGTTCAGCCCCCCAAAGTTTGCAATTTCTGTATTTCCTAGTGCGACGCTCCAGCGATTCTAACCCGGGACGGACAAAGGACACGAACTTGCACTTACGACGGCAAAGCAAAAACGACGCTTGGGTGAATCAATAATGTGTCATGGTGGAAAAGCATTCCACTTCAAGTCTTGTTTGAAAAATGCAACTGATTCTACCTGAATTATTTCTATCCTTTCAAAATTTGCCGGCTTGGCACTATACTCAGGTGGCACCTGCTACGTAGGCGTATCATCTAAAAAAGTCATGCTAGCCGCTCCTGAATCTTCAACCTATGCTTTATGATTTTTGCGTCTAAATTTATGGGATGACGACGCAAAAGTTCCAAATTATATTTCCATTTTCTTTTGAAATATCATAAAACTTCAAAAGGTGTTTTTGCATAAGAAAAATCTTGTCAAGACATGAAACAAAAAAAAAGAATTCAAAATGTTGTCATTTGTCATTTTTAAAGTGAAAGTGACGCCAGCCATCAAAAACGTGAACTCCGGCCAAACGTAATGTACGTTTATTATGAAAGAGGATGCAATTTCCTGAATGAAAATATAAACAGATTTTTACCCAACAAATTGCATCAAAGGTTTTATATCTCATGTGGGATGATTATGGATACATGTCGTGTGCAACTGTAGTAGCACGACGACGGCACATGTACACGACACGAGTTCGTGTCATTCTCAGATTTCAAAGTTCGATCCTCCTTTCATCCTCCCTTTCCCTTTCATAAAGTTACGTACGGGAAGAGAAAATTTCACTTGGTCATCCGTTTGTTGGGAAAAGTTGTCCACTTCGTTGTGTCTCGTCGTGTCCGCTTTTCTTTGTGTAATAAAACCAAAGTTTGGTCATGATCATAGACCGGACATGGATAGCCTTTTGCTTAGTTGGGCGGATTAATTGAATTTTGTGAATCTCGGCCCGGAACTATGCTATGCTATGGGCTTTGTTTGTGGTTACTCTATTGACCATTGAACCAAGTAACACTCGTATTCATGTAGACCAATTTATGTATTTTCAATGACCGAGATTATATCCGGTTTCAGAATAGTTACATACATACATATATATTTTACCATAATTTAATTATGAGAAAACCACTCATCCGAATATTTGCGGGAAGACATTCCGCGAAATGATTAGAATACCGCATCCGGACCCCGCTCCGCTCTGCATCGGCATTTCGGTATTGCAGCTTGGTTCATTTTACAACCCCACATCAATGTTTCATCTGAAAAAGCAGAATTCCCAAACTATGGATATAATATTTTAAATACAGAAATATTGCATCGAATCAGAGCTATTCTGGTAATGGCCCACTACTTATTAACAGATAGCCAGGAAGAAAGTGCATGTAAACTTCATCGACTTCTATAACTTGAATACCGTAGAATCCCCGCCTTCAAAAAAATGTATTTATGCTGTTAGGATCTTTAAAAACAAACACCCAGTGTTGATGCATGACGATCGAATTACGTAAAAAAGAGAAAATCGAAAGCAACGAACAAACGAGAAATGAGGAAAGCTTATTGGGGTGAAAGCACTTTCCACTTTCCCAAAAGACCTGAATGAAAATACACTGTTTTTAAGGCCGGCAACCAGCACGACCCGAATGAGTGTCATGAAGTAATTAACTTCTTGTTTTGATTAACGGAATAATTTGACTCATAAGGGAATATACTTTTGTTTTGATTGACGGGTTAATTTACTTTGTCTGGGAAATTGGTTTTGGTGTTGTTTAGCATTTATTACACCGAGATCAACAGAACTAATATAAAAAGCATGAAACCTGGCTGGGCATGCATTGGACAATAAACCAGCGCAGTGCCAAAGAACTAGTAGTTTTCCGTAAATGTAATTTCCGAGAGTGCCATTGCCACATTGCGACCACAATACGTACGCGATTTAGAAAATAATATTAAAGGGTTCACAGTACTCACAGTTAGCACGACCTACTACCTTGTTGAGGATGTTTACCGTTCACGCTTCCGGCAAACGTGTTTATTTTGAGTAATTGGATTGACTTTCTATGAAAAAGGGTTTTCGTGTTAGCCCTGGATAAAAGAGAGAACCTCAGACAAAATTATTTGTGTCCATGATTTGCCACTGTGGCTAGAAGTTACATTAATATTAAAGTTTAGTTCAAATCATGTTGTCGACAAATCCAAAGCCATTGAAGCATCCAATTATACTTTAGATCTCAAGAAACCAAAGCAAACAGCACGTGGCACAGGCTTGACATATCAAGAAAAAGAACCCCGTTTAATGAACTATAAAGTTTCAACAAGTAAAAATACAACGTTTGTTAATCATTCGATCATTGTGGCATGGCGCAGAATGATTCGGGTGAAGAACCTGTTTGTGTTTTATTCTGTGGGCGTATTATCATCGTCAAAAAATGTCAACTAACCAATTGTGAATGAATGGCGCTAATGAGATTCTCAGATTTGTGGGGCATTGTGCTCTATTCTGCCAAATGAGAAAAATAGATGATCAGAATCCTGCACTGTGCGTAGCATTTGATCTAATGTTTGTCTTTCTACGTTGACTATTATTAGTACTGGCGCACGTGTACATAAAGAAAAATATTTCCAATCCCACTCTTTGAAGTTGGATTTAACGATTTTCAGCAAGTAAAAAAACAACGTTTGTTAATCATTCGATCATTGTGGCATGGCGCATAATGATTCGGGTCGAGAACCTGTTTGCATTTTATTCTGTGGGCGTATTATCATCGTCAAAAAATGTCAACTAACCAATTGTGAATGAATGGCGCTAATGAGATTCTCAATTTGTGGGGCATTGTGCTCTATTCTGCAAATGAAAAAAATAGATGATCAGAATCCTGTACTGTGCGTAGCATTTGATCTAATGTTTGCCTCTCTACGTTGACTATTATTAGTACTGGCGCACGTGTACATAAAGAAAAATATTTCCAATCCCACTCTTTGAAGTTGGATTTAACGATTGAGTGATTTATCCTTTCAGGTTCTAAAGAAATGGCTTATGCTCCGTGCAGCCAAATTTAATCATTTCATGTTTCTGTGCACTACATATACAGAGGGAGGGCCAGCCTATTAAGACCACTATTAAAACGTTCCTCAAAAATTCATTTTTGGGCACTGAATTTGCTTTGTACGCTCAATGTGTTGTCCATGCGATCTAGCTTCCATCCGTAAAATTCATTTCCAAGATTCGAAAACATTTCGTACTATTTTTGTTAAAACCGCATTCCATGTCTGTTGAACGAGTTTCCAAACACCAGCAATTTTTTAGGCCTG
>JAAXYW010003071.1:0-12852 GCA_036851895.1 Orthonychiurus folsomi | reverse complement strand
CATACAAGTATTGAAAGGATGGAACAAGTATATTTGGGGGTAAACAAATGAGCTTTTGGGGTATGAAGTAGTAAGTGTAGAATTTAGTTTATTTTAGGGGTAAAATTCAGTTAAAAAGGGTACAATTCCTCGATGCATATGTATGTAGTACATAAACTTAATGAATTGTACCCTGCATTGCCTTTGCATTTTTATGTACTAGTGGGTTCAGATTCAGATTCTTTGTTTATTGGTTATACCAGTTTTTTGGTCTTGTTTGGTAGTGAATTAAAAAGTTTAATGGTACGGACTTTGTAAGATGTTTTCAAGAGCAAAGAATGTGCACTTTCATTTTAGCAAGGCAGGTGAGGATGAGGATCTGCTGAACAACGGGTCGTCTTTTGAGTTAAGAATAAGAAGGAGCTCTAGGGTTTTGAGTGCATTAATTATGTTTCTCGTGGTAGTAAGGGAAATAATTTGGCTCTTTCCAGTTTGGATGTTGAAGTACTTGTAAAATGTCAAGAGGCCATTTAGTCCAACTGGCTGGATAAAAAGTTAAGTGAGAACAATCCAAACGAAAAATGCCAATAATGTTGAACTCACATCGTGAAATGCCTTTATAATTTCTTTGGAGAATTGCTGATATATTTGTTAGCAGAAAGAGAAGACATATTGCGTAGTGAGATCAACGATGATCTACAATGAAAATATGGAACCATCAGACTTTGGGTTTGAACTGATGACTATTTAGTACTACAAAACACATTAGCAGTGGAAACTTCAATCTGATTTTAGATTGCGCAGATAAACTATGAACTAAATCCTATTTTGTAAAGTAATAGCCTGTAAAGAAGAAATATATGTGCGGTAGTTCAGTTGAACACAAAAATGTAAATCTTTTACTCGAATACAAATAAACCGTATTTCGTTTTCAACTTATTACGAAACAAAACGCACCGAAATTAATTATCAGCTTGTATAAATGGGTTGGGAATTTGTTCCATTCCTTCTGAAGGACAGACGAGGACGACGGAAGTGCCGCGGCATACGACGAGTCCAAGAGCGCGACGATCTTCGGTCAATCTCAAGGGGTCATCCTATTTAAAAATTTTGTTCAAACACGATTAGAATACAGTTTGAGAAAACAAGAAAGAAAAGGTCCATACATATACAAAAATACTTTATCATTTCAAATTACTTTTAAGCACAAAACACAAAAATGTCAAACTCCAATGTAGAAATACTCTGCAGAATATATACTTACCACGTCACGTAAGTGCTCAACGGTGTCATCAATGACGAGATTCAGGAGTGGATCAAATCCCTTCAAAATCCCAGTTGTCCTCTCGTCCACCAGCGAATTTGACACGAACACTTTTCTCCAGGTATGAGGTCAAGTCAACAATTGATTCCTTTCGTTTCCTCTGATCAGGTTGTTGAGCAGAAGATGTGTTGCCGGCAGTGGATGGAGCTGGAGGTGCACTTGCCATTCTGAAATATATAAGTTAGCGAATCGAGGAATATAAATTTAAATCGTTTTGGGAATATATTTACTTCCACGTAGTTCTTGGTTGGGAAATTTATTTCCCCGGGAGTCGAATTTGTGAGGAGTTCCCGCGGCTTGTTTTTGCACGCAAGGACGCGACGCCAAGAGCGAGTATCACGTAATGCTGAGCCAAGCAAGCCTGTTTGTCCTCTCCTGCTTTAGCATGGCATGGCGAATAAATTTAATGCCAAAAATTAGCATCGAAGTGGATTAATGGGTAATTTCGCTCCATTTTCAGCTGTCAATTCATTTCACAATTTTATTTTTGAATCGGCTCTGCATTTACTGTAGTCCTTTCTAAAATGATGGGCTGAAGCTTAAAATATAATTTTGTGCAAAATGAGCTGTAAAACTGAATGGTTGTTTGTTTAGTTTATGGTTTGATATAACCTAAATCTACACATCTTTAAGGTACTCCAACCGTATCGGTTAGCCAATTACAACAATTAGTCCAGATATTTTCGCCTTCAGCTGATGGAAAATTTAATAGTCAAAATATGAATTATTATCTCACAAATATGCAAAACGCGGAAAGGAAACCAGGTCCGTCATATATCTTAAATTGTAAACTTCAAGTACACAAAATAATGCAATTTCAATGATAGGCATAACATCGTGAGCAGGAGGTGAGATGTGGTCGTATTAAGTTCACCTTGCAATAATGTACGAAGGAATGAGGTCAAGTTCAGAGGAGCCAGTGCATTGTGCATTGTGCAGTATTTATTATTTAGGATATTGTGCTGGCCATTGATGGGTAAATGAATTGGTACATCCACAAGCACTTCTTGTTTTTAGCCCAAAACAGTTCAGTCTCTCAACAAAGAGGAAGAGAGTTTTGAGAGTGTCGTTTATGAGTTCATTAATAACTGTGCTTGCTTACAACACACAAAACACTGTTAACCTCGCCAATAGCACAATAGCATTCAATATGTTTAGCAATGATTGAAACGACGAAACACCAAAAACGTGTATTTTTGGTGCTGGATATGTTCTGGTTTAGTTACTAATTTAAATTATATGCTGGAAATACAATATAGAATTCAATAATGTGTAAGCATAATCATATACAATAACGCATATTCTGCTGAATCAAAAGCACAGATCTACCATTTAAACCACCCTCGGCTAATCTAGTACTTAGGTTGAATATTACAAAAATTGAAATCGGATATTGAGAAGGCCTCTAGTGAACAAAAGACAATATTATTAAAGTTAGAACGCAATGTCCAGTCTCATGCACCAAATACGTTTGCTATTGATGGACCAACACCGCATGCCAAATTGAAAGTAAGATCAAATAGCGTTTAAATCTATTAAGTTTAAATTTGTCATTCTCAGGTTATTAAACTCGGCAGTGCAATTCGCATGATAGAATGCCAAATAAAAACTTGGCAGTCGTCTCAATCGAGATATTTCGAAATATTTCTTCCGCACTTATCAAAAACCCTTCTTGAGACAATTTCATGAAATGGCTGTTAGATAGATTGAAACGTGCTGTCACTTTGTGACACCTTGTACACCAACAAATACGAGGTTGTCGTCACAGTGTGGCCTAAAAACTCCACATCACACAGGAGACAAGAGACATGGCCAAGAAAATAATTTTTTTTCTTATTTTGGGTTAAAAAATTGTCATTTGGAGATTTAAATTTAACGTTAGAAGATAAAAGAGCTAACATTGTGTGTGGCGCTCCATGTGAAGAATTATTGCGAAATAAATTGGCAAAAACTCTTTTCCTGCTAGTAATTTTGGAGCTGACTTGGTTTTTCACACGGTGCGATTTTCCTTGGGTCCTCGCCCTCGCGTGTCCAATGTTTACAACCAAAAATTGTGGGTCGATATTAAAACCGGTTCATACAAAAAGCATAAAATACATGACTGTGCTGTGCATGGCAATGCAATGGGAAAGTGAAATTTTGCTCGCCCTCGGCTAAGCCTACTTCAGCATTTCATTCAACTGGTTAGTCAGAGGATACAAACTGAAATGTACAACCATCAGTTCACACTTTGCCATTCCCTATATGACAGTAGACAAAATTCAAGGCCAGCACTCATTCTTTGGATGAGTCGTATTCATTCAAATCATAACCATGGAACTTAGAAGTGCACATATAGAAATTGAGTAATCAGATCTCGTTCAAAGGTCAAAATGACTAGTTTGCTTCGGTGCAATTTTACTGGTGAAGTTCTATTCTATTCACTAGTTGAAGTGAGGGAGGGCTTTTGCTGGGATTGAAAGCATTTATACTTAATATGTCGAAAAAAATAACTTACTCTAATGGTGAAACGCCGAAGATTTGTATTGTTGGTGCTGGGTACGTATGATTTTTATCCTGTTTTGGAACTTGCACCCTTGTACCTACATTTCTCGATGAATATGCTCAGCAAACCTATGTTTTTGATCGGAATCCTACCTGAAAGTTGTACAATTTAATCCGCATTTTTTGGATTTTCCAGATTCTCCGGCTTATGTGCGGCAATTCAATTGAAAAAACAATTGGGTTTGACTTCATTCACTATTTATGAAACGAATAAAGACATTNTGCGGCAATTCAATTGAAAAAACAATTGGGTTTGACTTCATTCACTATTTATGAAACAAATAAAGACATTGGTGGAACTTGGCTCACAAATACTTATCCGGGCTGTGCTTGCGATGTCCCTAGTCACGCATACAGTTTTTCATTCGAGCCAAATCCTGGTAAGCAATGAGAGACAATGAATACTTGTTTCAAAATTGAAGAATGCTATAATACACGAAAACCAAAATAATACTGAGCAAACCTTTGTACTTTAAGACTGGTCACAAAACTATTCATCCCAACCAGAGATTTGGCGCTACTTGAAGAAAGTCACGGACAAACACAATTTGTACCCACACATTAAATTTGAGACGGAAATCAAAACCATGACTTGGGATGAGGCAATCAACAAATGGAGAGTGTTTGCGGTTGACAAGAATTCCAATGCGGAGGAAAATGAATTATATGATGTGATGTAAGTACGTCTATAGCTAGCTAACTGGTTATTTTTTTAAATGCTTAAATTTCTTCTAGCATAAACGGGCCAGGTGGATTACGCCTCCCAAATGTGCCAGAGCAATTCCTGTCTTTCAAGGGTCCCCTAATCCATTCCGCACAGTGGGACCCATCAGTCAGTTTGGATAATAAAGTTGTCGGTGTTATTGGAAGTGGAGCAAGTGCAATTCAAATTATACCAAATATTGCTAAAAGTGTGAAAGAACTTCATGCTTATCAACGAAAGCCGGCATGGGTTGTTCCACGTGCTCAGGGATACTTTTCAGGGCTCACAAAGACGATATTCTTCTACTTTCCTTTCATCATGTGGTTATTTCGATGTGCCTTGTTCCTCGTCAATGAGTCCCTTCACAGTATATTCAAACATGACTCTTGGTTGAATCGACAGGGTAAGCAAAATGAAGAGATACTCCTTCTAAACAGACCTATAAAATATTATTTAAATTACAGCCACCAAATATGCACTATACAATATGAAAAAGCAAGTCCGTGGGAATGAAGAGCTCCAAAACCAGTTAACGCCAAATTATACGTTCGGTTGCAAAAGACTCCTGCCTTCCGGAGAATATTACCCAGCCCTCGCCTTGCCAAATGTGACTGTACACAGCCAAAAAATTACCGAAGTGACGAGTCATGGGATTATAACCGAGGATGGAAATTTGCAAAATCTTGATGTACTATATAAGACAAAGATGTTACTTTTTGCAATAGAATCCTCTGTAAATAATTTAAAACAATGCAATACAGGTTCTCATCCTTGCCACCGGTTATCGAGTTCATGACTATTTTGCTCCAATGAAGATGTATGGTCGTAATTCCGAAAATATACTATCAACTTGGCAAAGCAAGGCTCCGGAGCATTACTATGGAATAGTTGGGCACTCAGCCCCAAATCACTTTATTCTACTTGGGCCAAATACGGTTAGTGAGATATTTTGAAAAATTGCTTGCTTAAACTAGTTATGTATTTTATAATATTTAGGCATTGGGGCATAACACAGTTGTATTCATGATTGAGTGTCAAGTGAACTTCACAATCAATGTTCTCCGGGAAATGATGAGAAGGGATGCTCGACACGTATCTGTTTTAAAATCATCTCAGGATGAACATATGAAATGGATCAGAGATGGTTTGAAGAACACTGTTTGGGGGAAAACTAAATGTGGATCTTGGTATGAGAATAAAGCTGGAATTGTGACTACATTGTGGCCTGAAAGCTGTATTTCTTACTGGAAGAAGACTAGAAATACTAATTTCGCTCATTTTGAATTCAAGTGATTTTGCTCAAATGTTATAAACCTAGACTAACTTCGATTTCAAGTAATTGTCCAATTCACTTAATGGGTAACGCTCAAAATCTAAACCTGCAAAACTAAATCTTACGCAACGTAACATGTAATTGAAATGCAATAAAAAAATTACTCTTCAACTAGTTCAATATATTTACTAAACACACTACGAACATCACATCCTAATAAATCAAAATCACATGCTAATACTAAATTTGTCCCAATTCTAAAGCTTTGATAATACATTTGTGCCTGACACTGTCAAAAATTATAAAATCTGCTCCTGTCTGCAACAGAATTATACATGAAAGGATAACACCAACTTTAGACTAATTCCTGGTCGCATTCAGCTGCAAGCAAAGGGTTAAATGGTTCAGCCAAAAATGCAATTTTCTTCACTTTACCTTTCCAATCTGAATCAAAGTCAAATTTGGCCAAAAGCTCTTCAACAATTTCAATAGGTTTCGCATGCCTATCAAAGTCCAATCGCCTTGATGAGTTTCCTTCTTGCCCGCCCTGTGTTACCGTTGTGATGACACATTTGACGGAGACGGCTTCTCGGTTCCGGACCACACGTTCTTCGACAGAACGTTCCATCAATTCCTCAGCCAGAGCTTCCATTTGACTTTGTAGTTGTTCCAAGGACATCCAAACTATATTTAAAAAAAGCAGAGTGCACAATGTTAAATAACACAAAACTTAAGTAGTATAATTCAGTACTGACTATTTCTGAAGCTTTGACTAGTGTTTGCACTGGCAGCTCCGTCCTTAGCAATTATTGGCTGATTGCAGAAACCATTGATCCACATATAAAGCTTTTCAGCTTCTCTCAAGCCAATAGGTTTCGGGTTTTCCACTGATGTGGGCAGTTCAACCAATTCCTCAATTTCCAAACCAATTAGGTCAGCTAAGAACTCCGGCTTTCTTTGAATCCCGTCCTCGTTGATTACTCTAAATGTCTCAATAATTGCTTTCCCCTTGTTGCCTTTAAATCCCGCGACGCTGGTTATTTCGATGTGTTGAGAAATTTGCTGGTAGCCGGAATAAGGGAGTGCTGTAACTCCTGCTGGTTTGTTGTGTCCGCACGCCAGCTTTGCCAAAAATTTATTCGGGCCAATGCCAACGCTGACTTGAAATCCAGTATTTACTTTTATGCGATGCACCAACTCCGATCCAAATACGAGACCATGAAACATTCGCAGCTCTTGTTCTTCGCTGGGGCGCCATTTAATACCTTGTCCTATATCTTTAGGCCCACGCTTGGTCTCCATGATGGCTTTGGGCCACAACAATTCCCGAATCCACTGGTAATAGTATACATGCGTACTACAGTTTTTGTCGATGATCTTGCTGAATATCCAAGTAGAATTCGTCTCGACTAGAATATTCAAATGTGGGCCGGACATCATCTTCAGGGCCGATCTCTTTGCAAAACTTTTTGATAACCGAAATTATGTCATCGGTTGCTCGCCTGGCCACGGCTAAATCTGGCTTTCCGTTGGTTCCTTTTCTCATTGGTGCACGTAAAATAATCAAATCTGGATAGGACTTCTTGAGGGCTGAAGTCACATATTTAATGTCACGCGAGATGCCAACAGCCTTCGCCTCAGTATTAGCGGCCAGAATCCTGTCCAATGAACAACAGTGTTTATCAAATTGTTAGGATTATGTAAACTACAATACAATAATACAAATTTACTCATTGCAAATGCCAACGCCAACCATTCGATCAGATTCTTCGCTCGCAATTAATGTTCCCCAAAATATTGGGCCTAATAGCTACTGAAAATTTAAAGTAGTAGATATTTACAAACCGATTTTGGATGTTTGCGGCGATGTACATTTTTCCCGGTTCTGGGTTGATATTGTAGTGCTTTAAATACACTTGCACTTCAAATGCGTCCACATCCAATAACGCACAAACTCGAGTTGAATTCATTTGATCCGTTTGGAGTTTTGACATCACCATTTTGTATTCGGATTATAAATTTAAAGAAAGGAAGTACTGACGACTGACGCGAATTTCCAGACAACAATGTTTCACTTGAACTTGGGCTGAACTGGACTTGGACTACTGTGTCTAAGGACGGAAGATGATTCGACGACTGCCGACGCAAGATAACAACAAAAATTTGCATGTGTATTTTGACTTTTTAGACTGCGTTGTGTGCCGTGTGCGTGTATGGAGTGCAATGCAGGCCGAAGGAACGCACGTATTTTCTACACAAATGTTAGGCTAGGCTGTAAATTCAATTCAAATTCCTAAAGTGCAAGATGCAATGCGAGTTTATCTAATCTGAACCGGATGTACGGATTGCATTTATCCGCAATTCGTGACTCATCCATTGTTCTGTAACAACACATCTTTAACCTTCAAAGTTTATATCATTGTGGATAAATTCATAAAATTCTTCAACGGCATCAAAACGAAACCTTGCCAAATAATAATGTTAATTTATTGATATGATAGAAATTGGAAATGAAAGCTGCTGCCTTTTCGTCATTTTTGCTTGCAGAAAGGCCTCCAAGCTCAAGTGTTATGTATATGGTGCTCTAGAATATTTCTTGTTCTTGGAGACTTTAGAATGGGAACTAGGTCTAAGCATTCAAAGGTTTTTCGCAACACAATATTTTATTCATGCGCAATACTAGTGAAAAGGACGAGGGTTAACATAGTTTGAGATATTTTAATTACGCAGAACATGAGATTGTGTGGTTGTGCATCATTGCATTGAAACAAGATTGAACATGTTTCATTTCGTTTTTTTTTCATTCACATTTATTGCTTCGACGAGACTCCAGACTTGTTTATCAAAACAAAATGCTCCCCGTTTGAGTCTGTAGTTGACTGAGTTCTGGAATTTGCATGTTTATACTTTTAGCAAATGAGCCTTTAAAATTTACAACAAAACCACCTGTCATCTAGCACCAACGCCAAGTAGCACTGGCCCGGATATTCGGATATTGCCTTCTGGCATACAGATTGATTTCCGTAGAAAATAAGCCGCAACTGCTACATTATTTTTGAGATACGAGATGTGACCCAGCAACAGCACACATGCGAGAAAATGTCCTTTATTACAAGAATGTTGGACGAGGATATTGGATTAAGCGAACGAAGTTTAACCTGACTCTGCAACCTGACCTAACCCTTTTGCAGCTTTATGTTTTGTCTTGAGAAGAGACCTCCGATTCTCACAACCGGGCAAAAAACGAAAGGGTATGACTGCATTAAAATTAAATGCATTTTGTACGTTGTAGCTGAGTCAGACATGCTCCGGATTGCACGTGTGCAACTTGTTGGGAATGTCCTTTGTTAAATTTTAGACGAATGTGTTGCATTATGTGAATGGAGTCTTTTGGTCTAAGTTCACAGATGACGACCCAGACGTTTTGCATTGAGGAGGAAATCTCATCAAATAAACTCAGCCATGGTTGTCTAAAACAATAATTGGCCAAGTGTGATCTTGAGCACCACAAAAAACTATACCATTCCTGACCAATTTGAAGGTGAAATAACAAATCATTTAAACGGTGTCTAGTTAATATGTTCGATATAAAATTGCTAAGGGTGAACACGATTTAATAAAAGTATTTCATTTCTTAATCATGCACACATCGACGCCAATTTTTTTGAAGTGATTTGGTATTTATAGAAAACAAAATGTTAAACATGGGCGTGAATTGGCCTTGCAATTCGAAAAATATTTAACCATAGTCATATTTTCTCAGAATTGGGGATCAACAATGTGGCATATTTTAGTGCAAGTCCTAAAACAAAGAGAATTATTGCAATTGCAATGTCGTCGGTACCGATCGATCTACCCTCCAGTAATGCGCCATGCTGCAGGAAAATTATATTTTATGTATACGGGGATAAAATATTGCTTCATGTGGGAATTACACAGAAATTACCTAATTGTTTTTTGTTGTGGCCATGCGGAAATAATAAATATTTCAGGGACAAATGAATTATTTTGTGCGGGAATTGTTCTTTAGGGAATTAATTATTTTATAGGCTGAATGGAAACGGAATATGTGGACGAATGTCTTCTGAACTTAATCAAGTAACAAAGTAATTAGTCACTGATCAGCCCTTCGTTGAATTACTTCGTAAATTCGACGGGATTAAATCCCAATAGATACTAGATAACGCAAGCACTAGTTAGTATAGTAAAAGCACTCGGAGCTAACGATGATGTTGCATGCGTGTAATTCAGTTCCCTTTGTCCGGTTTATCACAATAATTCAATTCGAATGCTCATCTCATATAATGCATGCATCATACATTATGTAATTTAGAAACCTCACAGAACAGGTTTTATTACCTATAGTTCCGCCCCTATCATATTATATAAGCACATTCTAATGGAAAGATCACTGCTCAATCAGACGGAAAGTCTCATTTGCCAAAGGCAATATACAGTGGAAATGCATGGTAAATATTAGGTGTCCACTAGTTTCACCACAATCACTTTTTTAGTGGGAAATTTAGTCAAGGACACGACAAAACAGGGTACGGTTCGAGCTTTTAGTAGTTAGTCTTGTATTATCATTTGGTGTGACAAGGGCGAGTGATCAAACCTTGAAATAATAATTAATAATTCCATTTTTTAGGAAAAGAGAAATAAAATAGTGCATTAATACAAGCACTCGAAATGTCGAATAAGGCTACATATTCAAATGGAGAAACTCCGAGCGTCTGTATTGTAGGAGCAGGGTATGAATTCGAATTTACTATTTATTTTCAAATCCAAATCGACAACCATTAATCTTTTATTTCAGATTTTCAGGACTATGCACTGCAATCCAATTGAAGAAACAACTAGGGTTGAATTCATTTACAATTTTTGACACGAACAACGACGTCGGAGGAACATGGTTGATGAATGCATACCCCGGCTGCGCCTGTGACGTTGCTAGTCACGCTTACAGCTTATCATTCGAATTAAATCCAGGTTTTGCACAATTAATTGACTCCCTTAAGATATTTGGCGTATCACAATTACTAATGTAAACTTTAAACACTGAAGATTGGTCTGAACATTACCCATCGCAACCTGAAATTTGGAATTACATGAAGAATGTGACCAAAAAATATGAGCTGTACCCTCATATGAAATTCAATACAGAAGTTAAAACAATGACATGGGAAGAATCTATGAAGAAATGGAGAGTTCTTACGTACAACAAAAATACTACCACAACTAGCGAACAGTTTTTTGACATTACGTCAGTCTAATTTGTTAATTTTATTCAAATTTAATTAAGGAGAGTTGCTAAATTTAATACTAATCTAATATTAATCTAGAATCCAGGGAACCGGACCTTTGCGCTCGCCGTATATTCCAGAAGAATTCAAATCCTTCAAGGGCCCTTTGCTTCATCCGGCCAAATGGGATCCTAAAGTTGAACTAAAAAATAAAGTTGTTGGTGTTGTTGGAAATGGGTCTACAGCGGTTCAACTAATTCCTGCTATTGCCAAAGATGTAAAGGAACTGCATTGCTATCAAAGGAAGCAATCATGGATTATTCCTAGGCTTCAAGGGCGTTATCCACAATTTGTAAAATCAATGTTTTCTATATTTCCACTCCTGATGAAATTGTTTCGACTGTTCATTTTCATGTTGCACGAGTCTTTGTTTCCGATGTTTGAGTACAACACGAGAATGAATCGTTTGGGTAAGCTGTTTAAATTTAAGCTTATTACCAACAATTTTTAATACTAAATTTAAATCTTAAGGAAATAAACTTTCGTTTTGGCATATGGAACGACAAATCCCTGGGGAAGTGGAACTGCAAAAGAAGCTTACTCCAAAATTTGCTTTTGGATGCAAACGGCTGTTGTTTCAGTCTGACTACTTCCCTACATTAGCTTTGCCAAATGTAAACCTACGGACAGACAAAATTGTAGAAGTAACTAGCAGCGGAATACGAACGGAAGATGGAGATTTTCAGAATCTAGATGTACGTCTCTCCAACCAACGTTTAACCTTATATTATTTTAGTCATATAAAAGTAAAGTTCTAAAAATCTTTACAGGTTCTAATAGTGGCAACTGGTTACGAAGTTCATGATTATTTCGGGCCAATGAAAATCTACGGAATAAACTCCGAAAATGTGTTGCAGACTTGGAAGGATAAAATTCCATTAAATTATTATGGAGTTGTTAGCCATTCTATGCCAAATCATTTCATTCTTCTAGGGCCAAATACGGTTAGTTTGATTAGATATTTGGCATAAAAGTATACTAATTAAAATCTAACAATAATTGTTTCAATGTGCTCTCTAGGCTCTTGGGCATAATACAGTGGTATTTATGATTGAGTGCCAAGTCACATTTACAATTAATGCCATTCGTGAAATGATGAACAGGAATGCTCGCGTGGTGGCTGTGAAACAGTCAGCTCAAGATAATTTTATGTCTTGGCTAGCAAAGGAAATGAAGAAAACTGTTTGGGGAAATGAAAAATGTGGATCCTGGTATGCCAATAAAGATGGAGTAATAACTGCTCTTTGGCCACAGAGTTGTATTTCGTACTGGAGAAAAACCAGGAAGACGGATTTTTCGCATTTTGACTTTTATTAGAATGAAAAGCTGGGTAGAACTTTAAATAAACATCCAACTTGTAGATTTTCTAACAATAAAAACCCAAAAACAGATGATGCGTTATTGTGCCCTTTGTTTCTTTGCTGTAGTTTTAAGCAAATAGCAGTGGAGGATGGCTTGCAATGTGATGCTTGCAACTCAGCACGATTCATATGAATTTTATTTTCAAAACTTCTTTTTGATCATTTAAAATAAGCCAACAGTAGGTTGCATGCAACGATAATTTCAGAATTCCTGCACGTGTTGTCTGTGCTCAATGCTCTACCTTGTTTTCGCCCGGCAGCAGGAATAACCTATTCGCCCTTCAAGAAGCACGGGACTGACAGACAGATTCATTTAACCTACCTAGTCAAAAGTCCTATTAATTATCCAGCCGCATATTTGTAGT
>JAAXYW010003070.1:0-12854 GCA_036851895.1 Orthonychiurus folsomi | reverse complement strand
ATAATGATTCTCGTCATCCGAACGCGTTCCGATATTTTTCGGTCAGATAATTTTTCCATCTGATCTGACATTATCAGATCAGATCAGATACTCCATCCGAAATATCCGATCTGATCGGAACCAGGAAGTACTATGTATACTAAATGCATGCCGAGCCGGCCGACACACCTTGCTCAGCGAGCGTCCTTTAATTGGAGTTTTAATGAGTGGATCGTAAAAATGGGTAGTACAATTAAAAATGATTATCCAGGCGTAAGATTAGTTTGTTTCCTTTTGATTTTCCGAGAGATAAAGGATTTTGTGTAGCACTCATGCATGCGTGCGAGCAAATCATTTTTCTGTCCTCCAATTTGTCAGTGTGGGAAAATCATAGTTGATGATATAATAATAATGTGTGTGGGAGCCATGCATGAGTTTTATAGTGAAGGGAGGAAATGCTGTTAATTACTGCTACGCTACGGCGTAAGGCAAATTCGAGTTAATTAATCTTGTGAAAATCCACAATGATGAATGATTATTAAAAACGTGCACGTACGGGCGTTGCAATGAGAATTAGTGCAAGCAAGTAAATTGTCCTTCAGGATTTTAAAAGAAATTGGAGTTTACCCTACCAAAAATTTTTGGCTTGTGCATAGCACAGAATCAGAATGTCTTCCAATTTAATAGAAACAATATTAATTGGAATTGAAATCCAAGGGGAACCAAAGTGACATATGGTAGAAGGTGCATTAAAAATTTTCTCAAATTCACATGTAATTTCCTTCTACCTGTGTGAATGCATGGGAAACATTGTGTTACTCGGAGAAGACACTTCGAAATCCAAAGCCAAATCCAATCATTTTCATTTGTTCTTTTCCATTGCAATAGCGGAGGAGCATTCGGTCATGTTTCCTTTCCCTTTTGCTGCACATTTCATTTGCCAAAACCAAGCAAAGAAAAGAAAAGGGGGGAAATTCAAAAGGAAATGCCTCAAACCGCATAATACACCACACAGCACACTAGCCAAGGGCCCCTGTCTCATACAATGAGAATGAATGTTTAGGAAACCGATTGTGCGATACAAATTCCTACGGGAAAATTACGTGCGTCACTTTCTTGGGTCTTCACCTGAATTGCAAATCCAAGATGTGTGAAATGTTACATCTTCTCCAATTCCCACACCTACACCCACCTCAAGACCAAAGCATCATTTCTAGTCGACCAATTTCATTGCCCAGTTGACTTAAAGGTCACATGTCACACACGGACGACGGCACTACGACACAAAGTGCCACTAATTCATATAATAATTAAATGCTATAAAAGAAACGTCATATTGGCGGCTGGCTTTGGGCAAGGAAAGAAAAAATGTCTCGGTGAAAAAGTACGTTATACGATAGTAGAAGCAACAGTGATTTAGACCAATGGATTTTGGACATTCTCCAATTTTGTCCTCGACATTATTTCTTGTACGTAGTACATAACATACAGTGGTCCACAAAACCACAATTCAATGCGAAGGTCAAGGTCATCGGTGCCCGTTCTGCTAAAAAAATTCGAAGTCAGGATTTTGGGTGGACTGCCGCCGCCCGGAAATAATTTTTGGCTGGAGAAGAGCTATTTTACATGAAAGAAAAACTCCTAATTTTCTGTGATGAATTCCGACCCATCACTTTTGAATTGGATTATTCAATTCAAGCTGGCGGAAGCCTTCCTGCCTCCCTTTAATTTTATTTATTTCCGCTTCCGGTCTTCTCGGTGCGGCTATTGCAAGCGGGTGTTAGTGCGCATGTGAGATCCCGCGAAAAAGGATTCAAATGCAAATTAATGTACGTACGAACTTCGCGCGTCAAACTTGCAACTAAATCCAACATAATTTGTGCATTTTGTAAAAACATGACGCAGGGATTTAAATTTCATGTTCTGCGTATTTGTGGTCCATCTCATAATTCAAATGTGGATGCATAATTTTAACGCTAAACATGAGTTTTAACCCAGTCGTCTGTGTGGATCGCATTTCCTGCAATTTTGAAGGAGAAACTGTTTTTTAACCTTGGCCTTTATTTTATCGTGTCATCTACACCAATGCAATCCATACAAATTCGCAGACATCTTTGATTTCAAGGAAACAAATATCTCACGAGCACATGGCTCTCGTTTATTCTCAATTTATTTTTTTGATATTAGTTCGCAATTTGAAATCTGATGATATTTGCGTTCTCAATTGTTTGCAAAAAAACAGCATTGCACGTATCCTGAAGTTGATTTTGCCTTAAAATTAGTTTTTTGTATTATCTACGAATGTACATATGTAATTCCACCTGCACTAACACACTGTGCCAACAAGTTAATGTGACGTGAAACAAGCATTATATGTATATGCTATCCATGTGGGAAATGAGTACCAAAAATAAATGCAAAAAATATCCTCGGGAGAATTTTGCTAAATAAACTTGTGGAGCAGAGCCATGTTACATTTCCCTGCCGACAGAAATCAAGGGTGAAGTAGGCAGAGCTTGCGAAATTCCATCCACTTTTCTTGGTTGTAATAGATAAGACGAAGGACTAAGAAGCAATGTTATGCGCCAAAGCACAGGACGGCACAGCCAGCAGCTACTCTTCAGACATGAGAATGTAAATATAAAAAAATGGGGAATTTGAATTGTGAATTGAGTCAAACTCATTAGAATACAGTGGAAGACACGGGGAAATAAAGTGCTTCGTGAAAATGAGGAATCAAATTCCTCCTCTTTTCCCTCCCATCTCTTCACAGTTCACACCTCCACCGCGGAAAGTGCCTCCAAGTCCTCAGAATGAATTTTAAATTTGAAGCTCACATCCACCCAACCCATCCAATTTCGGAGACAATGTCAAAACTTGAATTATTTCCCGCCACGTCCCATCACGCATAATTTCACATTATTTGCCTTTGGGAATCCTTTTGAGGCATTTTCTTTTTTCCTTGAATTCACACGCGGAAGATTTGAATTTGCATCTGTTTGTGTCATTAGTATCACACCTCTAGCGGGGAGGGACGGCAGGCAATGTTATTTGACAGTCACATCATACATTTATTTTTATAATATTTAATTCCCTACAAAATGTGGTGGGTTTTTTTAATTCCTCCTTTGTTTCCCGTGCCCATCCATTTGAGTGAAACCAGAGCCATACCCATTGCAAATATTTGGCAATTGTGCAAACGACACATACACAGACTCGCCCAAAGACAAACAATTAAGTCAAATCAAGTTTGTCCATTAATCTTGACCACGACCATACCTGCTTGCACACAATCCATGCCATAGCCACAGCATGCATCATGTGAATTTGCAAAATTACATAATTGGATTTTATGACTTGACTTCCACGACCCAGTCCATTTGTAAAGTTTGGTACATTTTCAAGGGCAATTGACACGAGGGCAGGGTAAACTAGAAGACAGATACAATTGTTGTAATGTAATGAATTGTTGAAATATAAGCAAACACGTAAGCACTGTGTTAAAGCTGGTGCATTATGTGACCATCACCGCCACAGTACGGGATGAATGGGTCAACGGCAAAGGCAAGGCAAAGGAATGCGAGCGTTTGACTGTATTAAAAGTCGTGCCGTAATTTGACCATGGGCTCTCCTCCCCATTCCATGAATGCAAAAACAAATTAAGGGAAATAACATGGATCACTCAATTCGTTATTTGCACTCTAATTCAATTTGCAAAGGACACACACTCCTCCGACACCCTATGTTGCATGTACATATTAATGTTAGCTATGCTATGCTATCTTCTTCATCTGGAGGAACCTTTTGACCTTGTTTACAATTCACAAGATGGGCCGGGCGACCATCAAGGATTTTGAAGGCTTCCTGCCTTATTTTATTCGTCAATTTCAAATTCGGCGTTCAAAACTGCACACAAACAGCATACATTACACATGGGTGCGATAATGACCTATGGATATGACCCGTGGTATATAAATTATCAATAAACAGCGCCGTTCAGTAATTCTATTAATCCTATTAATATACATGCATGTGAATGAAATCGGCATTGCCACTTGCACGTGAACCCATGCTATGCGTGCTTCTTGGAATCGGCAAATTGGTTATGATTGATGTAGGCTTTTTTTTAGCATTTTTTGTACTCTGTACTGGACCTAGAATAGTGGATGTCCGACTGAGCTGACTATCATGTCAAACTCCACCAAATCTTTATGGTTTTGCCTGAACGGAATAAGAAACTTCCTCAAGAACTTTAAGTGTATGGCACGGCGCTGGGCTGGAGAAGGAAATCATGCAAGTTTCCTGAACAATTTATACGGATTTGCATGCATCACGCCGCCTTTCCGAGGAAGATGATCCATTAAATCTGGCACAAAGCTTTGAATTTATGCGGAAACTTCTTACCTATCCACACAACCATTTGTTGGAAGAGGTCAGGAGTCAAATTTGACACTTCTGCTTTACTATCATGTTATTTAGTATGCTGATTTTTTTTAAATGCGTATTTGCATATACAAATGAATTGCATTCTTTTAATTCAGTTTAGCAATTGATTTAAGAGCAGGTATCATTTTACGTTAAAATTCACCTAATGGTAAATTGAGTTTCCCCGCAAGGCACCTGCATGTATTTGACATGACAATTCCAACATTGAAGTTTTTGGGAGTGGCGGCGGCATTTAGCAGTGAAATGTGTGCAATTAACAGCTCATTTAATTTGCATTTATTCGCCAAGCTCTCGTACGCTACGGGGGATTTGACCGTGTGATGTGTTATTTAATGAACCATTATGCTCCGCGGTACACGGGATCCAAAACACTGACACTACGAATTGCTGACTATATCAACAGGGAACTTTGTAGCCTTGAATGAGCCCTTAATTCCAAATAATTGAACTCCCGTCCGTTCCCCCTGCCCGGACCATGGATTGGGGAATATTACGTAAAATTTATTAAAGAAAATCCGCACATAGAAATGGGATTTAGCCCTCTTCACGGACGCGAAGCGTTGACAAGGAAATTAAATTAAACGAGTCAAGCTTTAACTTCCCCTTCCCTGCGACCATGTCACTCACTCACAATCAGAACATGCTCCAATTATAAACCCTTCCCTCCAAAATTTAAATCTTCTTTCATAATTTGTTCCGTGCTATTCCTCAGAAATAAAAGGATAATGTTTTTGTGTCCCATGAACGGTGAGCGCGTCACGCGCTCACGGACATTCAAAATCAAATCAAAAGTTTGTAAAAGGAATTACGAATGGGTAATTTCCGCCCTAGCCTTGGGTCGGAATTTTATTATTTCAAATGTTTGTTTTTTTCACAGGGATTTGCTGGTGAGAGATCAACCAGCCGTAGTACCATGGCGTGGTTTGAGTTAAATTTTAACAACGGAACTACGCGGCATGAGACACGCGGCACGCGGCTGCTGTTGAGCATCCTTCTCTATCAGGAAGATCTGCTACTTAAGAAAATCCTCTTAATGTTTCCAATTCAAAAAAAGTAAATATTGGACGGAATTATGACGCTTTGAAGGAGGCGGGGAGGGGATGAGCTGCTGTTGAGCTGTTCAAATGAATGGGAATTGTTCGTGGGGATAATCGAATAAAATGTTTGCTGACTACTTGAAGGATTCAAAGGGAGACGCCAACTTTACTACGTCTTCAACACACAAAAGATCTCTCAAGAATAACGTAACGTACGTTTGCACACAAACTTGCCGTCTTCCTCCCGAATCCGGAATTGTAACTTTCCAATGTGTGTTTAGTTTAGTTCATCCTTGGCCAAGCAATGGAATGCAATGCCAAATACACGCAAAACATGAAAATTTAAACTTTCACAACATCATATCCCTCCTAGGGCTAAATTGCATATTAGTTTGCCTTTTTTTGTCTTGGACATCACATACATCAAATTGGCTAGGATTTCATGGACGTAATCTTGCAAATTTAATGCAAATTGACCTTTTTGACCATTGCTAAAGCCAGAGGTCAGAGCTCATCCGCCATGTGATTAAATGAATTAATATTTTACATTTGGAATTGAGTTATGAGTTATTTGGATTGATGCAGAAACATATCCGCAATATGTAATCAGTTGTAAATTTAACATGTTTGACCAGAATCCCACAAATAAAGTTTACATGAAGTTTACATTGCAGGATTATAAACCAAATGTCGCACCGCGATGACTTCTGAATTTCCAAGAAACCCAAATTGTGTGAAAAACCATCTTGATTTTTAAAAAAAATGACTCACCCACGACAAGTGTTGTCATATCCGCGACAGCCAAATTGAAAAGATAGTAATTGGTGGCAGAGTGCATGTTTTGATTGGTGAGGATGACGATCATTGTTGTCACGTTCCCAAACACCCCCGTAATAAAAATGAGTACGTAGATAATTGAGATGGGGATGAGGGTGTTGAAGGGGAGGGTTCGATCCCCCAAATAACTTTGAACATATTCATCATTCGTCATATTTTGAATTGCCGTCAGATTTTTGATTGAATTCACAGCAATTTCCTCCATAGTTTTGGATTCTAAATGTCCCCCTGGGGTAGTACTAATGTAAATGTCCCACAATTCCGTAAAATTGAAGTTTCCACCACCACTTCCGTCCCCAAAACCTAATAATCTATCGTATGGGCCAGGGAAGTGCCAATCGTCGTCTCCCATTCCTTTTCCCACAATTTCAATTTCAAAAATAAACAATTGTTATGTTTTCACTCTCCAAAATCACATTCTCATTCGGACAAAGAAATACAACTTTTCCGCGAATACTAGTAATTTACAAATCTTAATCTTGTGAGGTTTTGATATTCACAATATTTGGGGATAGTTGAGACACTTAGATGATTTGGAATGTTTGCAGATTTTTTTTGCAAAAGGAATGTGAATTTGTGTAATATTATAAACGAAATTTGGAATCTAATACTTTTGCAGTGTTTTTTGCAGTTTGTCTGTCTGAAAGTGAATTGGTGCGGTACCCAACTCGGAGTGGACGTTTTTGCATGGAGGATTCGCAACCACTTTGGTTTTTTAGCCATGCTCTCGCCCTGCGCTGGAGCAGACCTGAATTGTGGAGCCAAAAACTCGTCTTGGGAGACGAGGACGTGTGGATGGGGCGGGCGCGTACATAACGTGCAACGGAACATACAGTATTCCATATCCACACAAACGGCGACTAATAAATCCATCAAAATACTAAATATTACGAGTCATAGTCATATATGGAGGAGGACGAGTACCGTTGGGATTTGATTATGAGTCAAGCAGTATCTCAGCCTCGCTTAATGTTTACATTCACCCTTCGTCCAATCATGAGCCGTTTCACTTCATCATAAAAACCCAAGTGCTCAATTGGTGTGGACATGACAAATGATCCTCATTAATTATCCCTATCTCCACAAATTTGGTCACTTTGTTATGTTCAATGTTATTACCAAAAATTACATTGCATTGTTCCATGTGTTTACATTATATCTTGGAATTGACATGTACATTTATTAATGCTGTAGTCTGTAGTGCATTCCACTAGATATAAGGATTTTAAATTACAAAAAATATCTTGTACTCGTACATACGGAAACACGGATATAAGAAAATGTATTAAATTCTGAAATTCTCCGGAATAATTTTTGCAAAAGAACAGGTGTTGATGAATTCATACCTGATCCAATCGACCGCGACTACATAAAACAGGAATGATTACATCTCAGACAATACGACCCCATGCAAAGTCATACACCTTTTCTGATTTTGTCTGGGATCTTGGATTGGAAGTTAGGGATCAAGAGTTGGATCATCAGGGAAACGACCTTGTGGATCATAAAAAGAGATCCGATCCATGAAATCTTCCATCATACCGCGCCGCCATTCCAATTTCTCATTCACACTCTGGCTCTGTGTATATTTTTTTGCACATGCAAAAGCAACGCGCTGACGCTACGTGGTCAGCTTCCAGATGGATTTGGATTTTTTGGGTGCAGTCACGGCGGCAGCAGTGTGTGTGTGTCCAAACCCAAGATTTGCATTCCAAATTGGACATCAACACTCTGACGCCATGCCCCCCGCGGGGGTTCTTCAACTCCGAATCCTTTTCCTTTTATTATCATCAATTCTCTACTCAGCCGTGGATTACGAGGAGGAGATGTGTGGGTGGATTGAGGTGTCTTGCAAATCTGCAGATTTTCCAAGGATTTCCCTAAACTCACCTGCTCTTTTTTGGTTGACTCAATTTTTTTTCCTCCCGAAAAATGGAAATCTTCAAAAGTGGGACAGGATTTCTATGAAAATCGTGTACATTTGTATATTTTCTATATATATGTATATACGTAAAGTATATATTTGTGACAACGTACATGTTTTTTCGCAATACTTTTTTTTGTCTGTAAATTTATATACCAAATGGCATTAAAGATGCATCGTATTGGTCAAACTTGACCACTGCTGATCACCTGATTCAAATTGGATCTCAGATTGGCGGCTAACCGCGCAAGCGAGTGCAGCGGAAAAAGCAGAGGCGGGAGAAATGTAATTTTTGAATTTGTGGTAATGAAATGAAATCCAGAGCGGGGATGTAATGTTGGGGGGCGTATTCGGGGGTATCCATTGAGGTGGTGGCCGTCCGTAAATGTGATTCCATTCTCAAATTGAGTTGGAGTTCCATTCCGGGTTAGTCGACCAGATTTGAGATTGAATTTGTTCAATGAGCACATGACCTTCTTACAGGCCGATCGAGGAGGTGGCGGACTTGTCCTTTCGGGAAAAGGAGCAATTTTGTGTTGCTTCCGCGCCCGCAAACTGAGGCCCCTCAGCCATGAAATTGGATACACGAAATGAACTACTAAATGTGTTTCAAAATGTTGGAGATGTAGTTTGAGGGGAGACGGACTATTATTTTCCATCTTTCAAATTCAAAAACGTTGTTAATGTAATCTGACGAAAGGGAAATCACCGTATTCAAATATAATGGAGAAAGTTTTCCGCTTGGCGCATGCATACATACGTGGAACTCAAAGCGGATTAAAATAAAAGCGAAAAATAAAATAGGATTAAAATCCCCGCCATTTCTAAATGGCAATGGCGCGTCAGCCGCGTCCAGTACTCGGAATAAATCCGGCCGCGCGTACTTTTCGAATACCGAATACTGCTACGCAGTTTACTTTGTCTTTGTTTAGATTTAAAATAGAAATGATTGCATGTTCACAATTCACAAGCGTATCCCTTCACTCCTACGATTGATAATATAATGATGAGAAGTTGTTATTAAATTTTAATTGAGGGCTTTGCCCATTGAAATCGTCAACGCGTGTCGTTCTCTACCTTTTGATCTCTGCGCTTACAAATATTATAATAATGGTTTTGCAAAGTTACGAGGCGGCATGGTGAACGATTTCATTCAATGATTGTGTTAAACAGGATAGATCATCGGATTTGACTTCCAATTTGGGGAAATGTTATTTACACATCAGAAAATAACAGCGACTGCGAACGAGAATTTGGTTGTTTAGTTTTAAAGTATTTTTTTGGTGATTTCCAGCGCAGATAATGATAAAAATAGCCTGGAACTGCTAATTAATTACTATTAATTAATCATCATCTCATCTACTTGTACACTAGGGCTGTTTTTGCATGTGTTTAATCCGATAATTTCAATTGATTTCAGTGAGTTTTCAGTTTCAGACACTTTGCCCATAAATAATACATGTTGTAAAGTTCCGCCCCCTGCTAGGAAACTATGTCCTACAATAAAATGACCACCCGCATTCATAGCCACATCTCCCGCTCTCGGATTCACATTTTACATTTCCGTTTTTGACAAGAATTTGTCCACGTACGTAAGTGGCCCGGATTCTCCTTTGCTTTAGAATCGTGTGTAGTAATGGAGGACTCAACTTCCGCTGTGTACTTTAAAAGCGAAGCCATTGTTCCCTCGGAGTCAGTCAAATCCATGGCCTGGCCTGGCCTGGCCTCAAGACCTACTTATCCCCACTGTAGCAAAACCCGGACTCCCAATCTTCAAAAACTTTGGCACCAACCCGGAATGCGTAAATGTGTATTAAATGACCGGAATGGAATCTCTTGCTCAAATTTACAATTTACACAGTCCCATTTGATTTACGGATGTCTTTCCGCCTATTTGTGTAAATTATCTAAGTCTAATGCAGGATTTCTATACGCAAATTTCCATTCGGGCCCAATGCAATGGCAGGCGTGGGAATAATATTAAAGTACAAATGTCCTAAAAAATTAATAGAATCGAACTAAACATTCGAACTAGAGAAAAAGAAGAGAAATCGGCAGCAATTATGAAATTCTACCCATGTGCGTTTTTTTATATTGAGTGTCGTGAGAAAGTTGGAGAAGCATGGGTAATCTTGGCTGAGTAAAACCAATGCCTGGAGTTTTGGAAGTGGAGAAACAAAAGTTTTCGGTTTCTGGAAATTCCCACGTTTAATTTTAAACCTGGGGCGATTCTTGGGAGTTAAAATGGTCAGAGGATGTTGCGTGCTGAGAAGGTATTTTGGTTGGATGAATCTTTTCCGGGACCTGAAGGTCTCCGTGGATAACATCCGTGCCCAAATTGCAACAATAAAGTTTCAAAGGAAAGTTGTATGCTTTGTCAATGCCAATGGGAATGGGTCGATTTCAAGAGGATGTCCACATCGTAGAAAGGGGGGAAATCCCGACTCCCATGCCTTTCCTTATCAAAGTGTGCTTCTCCGAATTAAATCCCTTCGCTAACTATGAGTTAATTAAGTGCATGGGGACTGCATGCTTAAAGTCCAAGAATCTGTTTGCATTTGTCGAACTTTCTTGTGGGGAACTTATTTTCCCAAGCGATGACATATCCACTTAATGTAATTAAGCCACATCCCTTTCTCATTTCCATGTTTAATTACTACTTGCATGGCGTACAGCAAAGCCGGCATGGCACTCGCTTTTGTGGCAGGTGCACTTTAAGCCGTGATCCCGTAAGTGCTTGTACTAGGTCAAATATTGAAGGTCAATTCCCAAATTGCAGCCTTTGAAGAAAATTGGAAGCAGGGTTAAGGTGAGCGGGGAAATTTGAAAGGAAGCAATTAAAATGGGCGCAGGAGTTGATCAAAGGAGCTGAATTATTGAGACGCTAAGTTCTTTCAAGATTTCGTATTCCTCGATGGTGGTTGAGTGGGACTTAGAATCCCAGGCATCGACACTCCAAATTCCGAATGCATGTCAGCCCGCCTTTGAGTTTTCCCTTTCTTATTATGAATTTTGCTATGATTCCTTGGGTTCGGATGAACGTGAGTGGAATTTCGGGCAGATGGCAAACGTTAAAGTGGATTAAAAATTACTCGTCTTGTGGTCCCAGTACAGTGCAGTGGCCAACGACGTACATCTTAAGCTTGTCATTTCAGTTCGGGCGTGTTTCGTGGACAAGGAATTTCTCTAGGAGAAAGCACTGCATGTGAGGCCGTTGCGGACGGAGAAAGTACTCCTACGGCCAGAAAACCCGAATTCCCAACCACAGCGACACCGTCTCCATCCAAATTTGTGGATGGAGAATATCCGAATTCGGTGATTCGAAGTTCCTCCGATAGGTGTCATGCCCTTGGAAATAAATCTGAGGCGAGGAGAAAGTCACCTTTAAACAAAATCAGACCGCGGCTTCTATTGCATGCGGGCCACGGGGACACGTGTATTTACTGGCTTTCTATAGCGGTCAAGCCAGATTAGTATTAAAAAACAATAATTTTTTAACTTCTACATCAACTGCACATTTATAAAATTTACCCGCATCTAAGTATAAAACTTACAGAACAAATACATCAAATTCTAGTGTTTCCATAAGAGCTGGGCAATGTCAATGTAGGTGAAGTCAATTGAAACTGATTGATGGATCGGTAGCTCAGACTAAGAATCAAATGGGCCTGTCACATTGTATTTCATAAATTGACACAAACATATGCGTGTCTGGTCTTTGCCACAATCCATTGACCCCTGGAGAAGAGAATTCTAGCGCGTGCTATGTCTGGTGAGAGCAGCAAGCAAGCAAATATTTTTGTTACCCTTGATCTCTAAAGTTTTGAAGTAACCGCAGCAAAAATGGCTATGAACTAACTGCAACGCACATAAAGCCGCGAGTTGCGACAAATCAGACAAAAAAAGTGCATGTATATTATACACCCCAATATATTTGTAAAACTCTATGCTGCACCAGCTATATTTAAATTCATTTTAAAAGATAACAGCACTCCGAGTTAAGCCAGTGACCTGGAGAATAATCCGATTAATTTCAACAGCTGAAGCAAAGCTGGAAACTGTGATGGAGCTTTTCCCCTATTGTTTTTGTTCGTTTGCCCTAACATTGATCCGACAAAAGACAATTCACAACTTGGGTTAGTGAACAATGCTCGTTCATCCGGGATGTCAGAAAACGATAGCCTTTAGAAGACTGGCTAAAGCGGACAGGGGATACACACACATGGAACAAAGATAGCTTCATTCGCGGTTTGCAATCAGTTCGATCTCTTAGCATTAAACCTCTCCCACTCAACTCAATGATTCTCTTCCAAATCTAATTTTCTGTGAAGATTATAATATACACTTAAAAAATAGTTCACTCAACAATGCAATAATGACAACAACAATTCATAGCAAAATATTAGCCATTGTACGGAAATAATGAAAGCTCAATTTAAGTTGGCTCTTGAACTCCAATAAACTTTGTAAACAATACTAGGGCGCCAGCCTGCTTCGCAGGCTGACCTTGCAAGTGGTACCTCACATAAGTTCTGTACAAAAACACAATCACACATAAGCACAAAATAGCAATCCCTCGAAATTGGGAAAATAGTTGTAATCCCCAGCAAACAAACTACTTATTTAAAAAA
>JAAXYW010003069.1:0-12854 GCA_036851895.1 Orthonychiurus folsomi | reverse complement strand
CTCATGTTAAGTGCTAAAGTTATCTCCTCATGTCACGGATTAGTAATGATGTCATTCCCCACTCTGATTGCTGTAATTGAGTATTTAAAATTCAACATGTTTGTCCAACACGGCATGCAAAGTGAAATTCTTTTGTTGCATTTTCCTTTTAATGCATGGCTTGTTGTTACGCTGCAAATAAAATGACTCAAATACGATACAAATTCTCTGTTTAAAATACCTAATCCAACATTACAATTAATAACCCTTAGCTGATAATCAGGAGATAGGAACCCAAATTTATTAAAAACACTATTCAAAATGTTAAATATAAAAATAGTCGTATAGTCTTTATAGTCGTTTATGTCGGAACCTGAACAAATCCAGATCATCGTTCGTTGCGTCGCATTGCAAGTCATGATTTCTGTCGTTTTCTCTCATCTACTTTTTATGTAGTATTAAATGATTTGAGTGAGGAGTGCAACAGAAACTGTACTGGTACTTTAGAATGGAAGGAGATGCATGGGAATTGTTAGATCTTATTAAATAGGCCACCAGCCATGGCCTAGGTCTGTTCTGTGAGAATGTTTTGTTTTCTTGTGGTATGAAACCAGAATTATCCGGTTTAGTTCGCAAATTATTTTGTTCATGCCACCATGGCACGACAATGCATCCCGGACCTTTCTCTAGGTAGCAATCCCTCGGCGTCAACGCGTCAAGTCGCAAAATTTCCCCTTTTCTTCTATTGAATCATTCTTTTTCATATAATTCTGTCACCTACAAAGGATTTGAGCATAAAAAATGACACATAAATTTAATTTGCGGCTGAATGTATATCATATGTAGTAAATGCGACGACATTTGATTACGAAATGCCCATAATTTGCAGACAGTGCACTCGTAATGCAGTGCAGGATATCCGTAAACTAATTTTGGCAAAATTTAACTTTTAGTCCATATTGAGATGGATTTATTGTTTCAATCGATTAATGATTGTTTCCCTTCCCTTCCTATGAATTACAAATTCACTGCCTCGACCTCTTAACTAAAGGTCAGCTCAGACTCGGAATATTTAGCAATATCCAGTTAAATCCAAAGTACTGATCCATTGACGCAGGTAAATCAAATTGCCCCACTCCTTCCCCCCAAATTCCAACACTTTCAATTTCTTTTGGTCATCCTGAATGACGTCCTATCCATCTCATCAGCATCAGGACCCTTCCTTCTTGTAGTTATCTCGAGGCTATTTGGGGTCCAATGTATAACCCGTTAATTTGCAAGAGAAAAGCCAGCAAATATTGCACAATCCAAAGGCTTGAGCTCCAACCCACTGCACTGCTACTGCTAATAGCTGAATTAAACTGGTAATTTTTGGACAAAACCAGATATAACCAGAAATCACGAGTTTTAAATGATAAGTGTTGGATGAGGGCTCAACCGTACAATTTATATCTTGTCCGTTGACTCCTCCTTTTTTTTGCAATACCACAGGATATAATCGTACAATGTACAATCAGATTACACGACGAAGATCTCCAATTGCATTTGTTTCTTGGCAGTTGAAATATTCTTCACCTCCTCCTCAGTAATAATGTCGTGGCTTTATTCTTCTTTAGTTAAAATTAATCATGGTCAAAACTCCCTTGAAAGACATGAGGATTTGCAATAATTACATAACTGGGCTCCATTCATGTGGGGAAGGATCTCGGAGAGGATTGCGTCTCTGACAATGTACATAAACCATGGCTAAGAATTACGTTTTATTTTCAAAACTCCTTCAGAACCACAACTGTTGAATTAGTGGGGAGATGTTTACACGTTGACGTGTACGTCTTTCGTCACTCATTCAGTGGAGGATTAGCTCATTTCAATTGCATTGAATTGCACGGTGATAATTGAACATGTAAAGAACAGGCAAGGCACGGCGTCGTCGTAACGTACGTAAGACAGACGTAGAATCTGACCTTAAGACGCTGCGCCTGCGCATACATGCGCTGAACTGCAACTGCCACAAAAATCCATTTACAAATAGTACAGTTGTAAGGGGGATGAGATTATTGGTTAGTAGCCACGGTCAGCTGCAGCGNTTAAGACGCTGCGCCTGCGCATACATGCGCTGAACTGCAACTGCCACAAAAATCCATTTACAAATAGTACAGTTGTAAGGGGGATGAGATTATTGGTTAGTAGCCACGGTCAGCTGCAGCGTGAGCGTGAGCGTAATGCGCAGGCGCAGGCCCCGCGCTCAAGAAATCCCGCAGTATGGAAGCAAATGGAAGAGAGGGAAGGATTTAATGGCCTAGTGAATTTCCATTTAAAAAGTAAAAGGTGGGAAGTTGGTGGGCTAGGCTGGGGAGCCCCCCAAGCTACAAGTTTTACTAATGACAATCAACTCACCTGTATTTTACCTTGCCATGCCATGCCATGCCTTGAGCTGAAGCCCCCCCTTCATCTTGGGTTGACTGGTTGAGAAGAAAGTAGATACTTTACTCCCAAGGAACTTCTTCTTATGGTCTAGAAATTTGTTGAGAATCACCGCATTTGAGAATTGGGAGAACACTGAATCAGACGCGGACAGAAATTGAAAAGATTTTAATACAAAAATTGTAATCGTGCCAAAATAATTCATCGAGTATTTCAAATTTGTGGAAGTGACGTGCTGGATATTTTTTTGAAATTCTGGAACCTGGAAGCTATAGGCTTTGGATGCCTTATTATTAAAAACATAGCTGGGTGAATTGATCCCCATTCAAAATTGTGAAGGGAGGAAGTGCCATTTTAATTTAACTTGTTGCAATGCGTAGAAAATTCCTGATAAATTATTGGACGGACTAGGAAAGTGTTGTGTTAATTTTTAGGGTTGTGCCGTCGCGTCGTCGTCGTCGTCAGGCCCCAGTCGCCAGAAATATTTTCGTAATGGACAAAATGCTCAATTCATTTTTCACATCTTTCAACGGACGTAGTAGAAATCGAGGACTTCGCAGTAGAAAAATGTCCTGCCTTTTTATTAGGTAAGTAAACATACACGTACATAAAGTACGTTTTTTTGCATATTTCACTTGGCCCGCTGCGTCGCGCGTCGCCGCAATGGAATTGTAGGACAATAAACAAGATGGGGATTTACTTGTAGGAAAGTGCATGCAGTGCAAGTCACCACCACCAAGTTATAAATGCAATGGATAAATATTGCTAATAGTTGTGAATTAAGCAATAGTAAGTGGTAATGGAGTTTTAAAGAATTAAACACAACCCTAAAGCTTCAATGACTCCTTTATTCCTCTCCTCTATGTAGTAACGTAACGTTTAATCTGTGTCGAGTGATTGAGCCCAATGCTCATGCGCGCGCATGGCAATGCAATGCAATGGTCGTGGTAGAATTTGTGTTGCAGCTAGGGCACAGGCCAGGCCGCAGCAAAAATGCGAGAAAAAAAATGAACTATCATTTTACATTTACATTAACACCACATCAAATTCGCAAACTCATTTCGTGCTCAGACTACCTGGTTGACTCGTGCCAAATCCTGCATGTCTGTTTATGTAGTATAACACGAAATAGAATTGTGCCCATGCATTTTGCACTTATTTGCAAGTCTTGTAATGTTCTGTCGTTACTGCAATTTTGAACTGCACTGCAACAACGTTGTAACAATTCCTAATCTGGTGAGGAAGGTCAGCCCTATGTCCACATCATCGTGTGGAATGGAATGCAATCTGGGATTGAAATAGGAATTGACAAAAGTTTTAATTACATTAACATTAACGTATATTTATATACAATATTATGGAAAATTGGGTATCAGATCCATAAATCTGTATGTTATTGACAATTTTCTTTGATATAGTAGAATTCTTTGCCACTAAATTTAATAAAGTTTCTTAACTATTGGAAGGAAGATGAAAATCCCTGACCACCATTAAACATGGATTGGGTTGTTGGTAGGAAATCCATTGTGCTGTTGGGATGAGATGGACAGTTGTAAAACACAGGTTGAGCAATTAACGTCCTAAGAAAAGTCAGATGAGAACATGATTACTTCCCTTCAAGTGGACTGGGTGACCAAGTGCACTACAAGAAGTAAAGGAACCCGCGTGCTTCTTGTGTTTCAAAGTCTTACAGGCAACGTTAGCCTAGTTTCCAATGCAAATGGGAAAGGAAAGTGTTCACAAAAGTTAAGATAGTGGTCGTTTCCCCCTTACCTTCACTGCACTCGCACCGCACTGTTTGCATATTCCTTTTGTTTTTTTTCTTCAAGCGGAATTGACGACGGACGACGAGGTCCGCAGGCAAGAATTGAACAAAATGATAGGAAAATATGCAAAACCAAATGAACATTTATTTATCCATTTGAGTGAGTCCGACACATAAATCCATTACAAATTAATTCAAAATCTCACCTACTCCAATCCTTCCTTGGTTGTGCAAATCCTGCATTTCATTACAAAATCAGACCTTCCCCAAAATGACCATATCAATTGTACACCGTGCATGTGTACTTCCTTTCAAATATGAATGGAAATGCATGGGCAGATTTATATTTGCGAATATATGTCACGAGTCATCTGGATTTATCTAGTTGGTAATTGTTAAATTGAATTAACGTAAACGGTGCTCGTAGTCTCACTTTCAATTGCGTCATGTCTTAATCTAGTAGATTTAAATATTTCATCACTTAATTGCTGTATTAATGCATGTTAATTATTTTAAAACCACTACACATGTACCCAGGCATCAGATAAATCGAGCTTGGATTATAATTAAAGGATTTTTGTATCTATAGTTTTTTTTTTGCCATGCACTTAATTCGCAGTTACACAATTCGGCCACTAGCAATGCTAAACTTTTGCTAAAAATATTTCTAGGATGTAAATCTCGAATTTCAAACTCAGCCATGCCAAACCAATAAGAACAAATAGATTAGCAAACGATAAACTTACAAAAAAGCAGAATTTAGTGTCATCCCGCTAGGCAAATAAACGCAACCATACGAAATAAATGCAATATGATTGTCGTCGCAGTCAGTGAGGGATAGTTTGAGTGATTTATATTTGGTTTTAAATTCTATATGTGTGTGAGTTGCTTTTCCCAAGGATTTACGTATTTGCTTTGGTTCCTCCGCTGCTCCTGCCAGTTGGAATTGCATTGCGTTGTTTGCTCTGTAAAAGAGAAAGTGTTTTGAAGCCCCTATTACATTTACATTGGCCCAGCACAAGCAATAATCCCTTCAACATCTTAAAACCTTCCACACACAAACCCTCGCCCTCCGGTCTGTCTTAATCCTCCACTCAAAAGTAAACAAAAGTTCAATCTCAGAATTAAAACCAGTTAAATCCTTATGTTTAATCCTAATTTGTTTTAAATGCAATTTTGAAGATGTGTTTATGTTCAATGAGGAATGGACAAAAATTTCTAGATATCCAACAATCCTTGCACTTTGATGGCCCTAATAATAATTATAATAATTGTATTGTTCTTTTCGGCATGCCTTATTGTACATAGAGCCATACCTACTACGTACGGGGAGGTGCACCTACTATCTGCATTGTTGTGGATGTCAAGTCCATTGGTTTGCATTTTGCATTGAGAATTTAAATTTGTACGGACGACGTCGCGTTCGCGCCGCGCCGCGTACGTGCTGTTGCAGTTTTACGTACCAGACACGGACTTCAAAATGACAACCCATGCCACTCCACTAGCACACCTTGCAAAAAAAATAGATAAATAAAAGCGAAATGAGTATTGAATAGCTGAACCAAATTGTGAATGCAATTCTGTGACGGGTATATGCGTTTGGATTGAACCGGAATCCCTAAGGGCACACAAATACAATAGCGTCACGTCGCGGCGCGGCGTAGTGAATGAATGTGACTATGAACCTGAGGAGGAGGATTGTATGCATTGTTGGAGAATGGCGATGATTTTATGGACCGTTCCACAATAATCATTTTGAATTTGGAAAATGAATCAGTATAAAATTTAAATTAGTATAGAATTTCTATCCACGCACGACTAGTGGAGATCAATCAAGTACCTGAGATGAGATGTATTCATTTCCCGCCCTGCCCTGCAGAGTACAGTAGTAGTGAAAATAAAGTTATTAAGAAAATGACAATACAATAGGGATCTCATCTGCATTCCATGAGAATCTTTTGCTACTGAATTTATCAATGCGTTTCTGCTCATTTTCCCATGCTCCACTCACTAACATTATACTATATCCATTCCTCATAAAAAATACTTATATTATTGCCTGTACTTTTGTATGCGGTGAGAGATGAGCTTCTGTACTGTAATTGTGGGAGTTTAAGATTCTCCTTGGTGTTAGCGAAGTCGAAGTGTTTATTGCAGCCAGCACATTGTTAAAATTTACAGGGAAGGCGTTTGAGGAATTTCCTTTGCTGAACCTTATCCATTTATTTACAGGGTACGCATGTGCATGAGACTGACTGGATTAAGAGTAAGAATTAGAGCAGAAAGTAGGTGGCTGTGGGCCGTTATAGAGTGACTTGGACTTAAGTGTAGCCACGGATGCGTGTAAAAGATTCTTTTAAGAAGATGAGTTCAGGAATCAACAATGTGGGGAGGAATACCTCCCATTTTACGATTGGCTATGCCAAGGCTGGTTTTATCCGGTTTCTTCACTTGTAATGTATATAATAATAAACAATATGGATGGTTATTAACATTAGGGATTTTATAATTCAAAATTTAGCCATATTTACATAATAAAGAATAAGTTCTCCTGTTGTAATTTCCAATAATTATCAATATGAATGGGTTTAAGTATGCAACAGTTAAAAATGAAGCAAATTTTTTTTGTCACATTTTAACCAAATTTTAAAGGGTTTGTAAAGTTTAACACAAGCTGAACATTCATTTCTGCACAACAGTAGAGTTGGTCTTTTTGAATTGAGTAGTTCATTCAGCGAATTCAGACACCTTCAAATTCAAAACCAGTCATGGCGTGGCATGGGCTGACTTTCAATGAGGAGAGTGCGAGTGATGAGCTGAGCTACTGAACCAACTACGTGGAATCAAATACAAATAATTTTTAAGATTTATTGTAATAATGTACGACGTCTTGCGTCTCTGAACTAAGCACGTTCATCAGATAAGAAAAAGCTAACCCGGTATTTTTTGTGTTGACTTGTGGCACATGTTGTGTTCATTACCTCAATTCAACGTGTAACACGCAAACGAGACATAAATATTAGCAAAAAAACTATATGTACAAATTGCCTGTGTAAAAAAAGTGCGTTTCTGCAACATAAATACCAAGAAAATACGTAAAATGAGACGCGGCTAATGTTATTGTTAGTGTGGTGCGTGGAAAACCATGAAACACACGAATTTGCGTTTTGGAATATTGAAAACGCTCATTAATCTTTTTTTTTTGTTCAGAAGCATTGTGTTTTTTTTTCGAAATAGAAGGTGTACAATTGTGCAAATGAGGCGGTTCGCCCTTCCCTGTGGGTTTCATTGAAAGGGAAAGCATACCACACGCCGGGTTGCCTGTCAGAGTATTTTAAAAAGTAAATTTGAAAATTGCTCCCGCTGTTAGTTTACTCTTTATATTTTGGTGATTGATTGAAATGATGGGTTACTTGTCAAGGTGACTCGATCAATTGCACTCACTTAACGTCCACATCTGATTGACAACTTTGGGGCTAGCTAATGAGGCAAACAGGGGGCATTGTGTGCTTGGCTAAAGGAGTTTGTAAATAATAACAACACAACATTGACCTGGTTCTTCGTCCCTTTGCATTCCATTATGTTTTGACCTTACTACAACATTAAAATAGTTCACATTTACTTGTAATATTTATACTTCTCGATCGATCATGCATTATGCTTCAGATCTGCGCATGATCAGGGTGCGCCCGCGCCTCCAGTTTATTTTTATGACGTGTGTGTGTCAAAACCTTTATGTAAGTTGTAAATGACATGTATAACTGAAAATTAACTTTGTAATAGCAGTCTAATTTAATTTCTTTAAATATTGGCCAAACTCTTCGAACAATAAGCTTTAAAAATTTTTTATATCTAAACGGCATAGAGAAAAGTACTAGGTATTTTGCATTTCGCTGTCATAGAAAGGAATTTCGACGGACGAACTGTGGTGCATTTCAAATGTAATATTTTCAAACTGAAACTGCAGTGCAGCAAGTTTATAGGTGCAATTTATCGGTGGTTTACAATTCCTAGGAAGTTCATTCATCATGTATAGACAGAAAATCCCAACCACTTACATTAACATTATCTCGTACTTGCAAATGCATGGTTTGCATTGTTAGTAGTTGTACATCCGTAAGGAGCGAAGAACAGGTGGAGAAAGACCATCACTTCTGGAAACTAGTTTTTACCTTCATTTCGCTTGTTTTTAAAAATCTCACTCAATCCCTACTGACCTCATGACCTGAAAACGGATCGCATGCTACAAGGCAGAACTGGTACCTGTATTAAAATGTGAGTCGGATCTCAGATAATGCATTTCCTTCATGATTAGTATGCCGAGCGGATGATGATATCATCATCAGGAGTGGCTGGCAGCCTAGTACATAAGAAAAACTCATTTCTTTTTGTATGACACGCAAAATGCAATGGAAAGTACCCCATTCTTCAGTTTTGGCATGGAGTTGGGTTACCTTTACAAAACTTGATTTGAACTCACGGCCCATGTGACGGGTTTTCTTTCATTGAAGCCCAAACCATGTAGGAAGTGTCAAACTTTTTGATTTTATTTGACAAATGGATTTGAAATTGTCAATAAGTTATTGCTGTTGAATGGACCAGTGGATCAGGATTTCGATTTATGAGTCGGATGGCGGCATGCATCAATCAACTGATGCGCATGCGCTTTTAAAAATTACGGTAAATTAACATTAGCCAGCCCAGCGACTACATTTTGTTTTGAATATCCGCGCGATTGAGAATAACCAGCCGTATCCTCATTTCCTGGTCCCAAAAACAGTAGTAATCCAATTGTGAGCGCATAAATATAATCTAAAGCAAAGAATTATAATCCGAATCCTGTCAGTTATAAATTAGGACTAGCGCGGATTAGAAACAAGTTGACCAATATGTTTAATTTGATTAAAACACCTGCCTTGTCTGCAACAAGATGAGACTTCCTTAAGAATTAATCCCAGTGTGGAGTATCCAATTAAGGTCCTCTTAATTTCTTTGCATCCCACTCACAGGACCCTAATATGTTATTAAGTTTTACGTCGAGTGCGGTTTCTCTGCCATGCCACACTGGTACTGATGGCGCTTAAGTACCAGATGTTATCTTGCATTTGTATTCAAAGTTTGTATTTTAATTAAACGAATGGAATACGAACGCGCCAAGGATTGGTAATTAGGTAGGAAAAGTCTTGTTTAGATTATGCACGGATACGTAGGAAGGCAAAGGGGAAATGCGGCTTATGTCAGCCTCTGATTATTTAGTCTGATTAATTTAATAATGTGTAATTTCTCTCACTTATGGATACAGTCAGTGCCATAGGCGCTGCGCTGAGCTATGTGTGAAATACGAGTGCGCAGCCGCGACGAACGGCTGCGTCTGATATCCGTCCACATGGGCCTCGTACATGCACTTCGCCATAAAACAATTTTTGCAAAAAAAGTTCCTAGAATTGCAATGGGGTTGGAACTTTGGCAGGCGTGGGTGCGTAAATGTTTTCGCACATAAAGTTTAGTTTTCGTTTCCTTGTACGTAAGTATAAGTAGAAACGCCTCATAAAGTTTTGATAATTGCATCAGACGAGACGAACGGACGAGGATCCGTGGTCGGTGGACTTGGTCATTGCGTTGCGTCGTAATTATGAGAGCAATGTTTTAAAAATTATTTCAATTTAATTTAATTTTTAAGCATGGCTAAGTACAGAACATTGTAGTTGTCGAAACAAGCAATTATTTAATTATTGAAAGTTTACCAACAATCAAAGAGTTTCACACCTATGTACGTAATGCTCAAACTTTCGTTCTTAATTAAATGCAAGGTTTTACCGGTGTCTGTCCCTTGGGATTGCGCAATCCAAGGGATTTACAATTAAAATTAGAAATATAGTTAGCGACATTGTGCGTTGCATCGGAACGAATGGTTCGTATTCTTACACCCTGAATTGGACATCCACCCGACGAGCCTTACGTGTGCATATGTAAATTCCGTGTGTTCCGTTAATTTATTACATTTAGAAAGTTTTCCCTGGAAGCAATGACGATTCTACGACTTCCTGGGTTTTAGTTCATTTATATTTTATTGCCTTTAAACATTTACGGATAAAACCGGATTTTGGGACTAAATAAGCCTTAGCTAAGAGAAGTGCGAAAAATTGTTTCGGCGACAGCATACAAAAGTCGAGGAAATTATTTCAGCCCTTGATTTCTTAGCCATAACCTCAATGCACATGCAAAAAATGAAACCCAGAGCAGTTTTCATTCCAACACTTGTAACATACGGCGTTCCGATTAACCTTTCGGGTAAATTAGACTAATATGTTCATTGTTGAACTCAATTGTTGAAAGTTATTTCCCGAGGACACGCGCGCCGCGCCGGCGCCGTCACCGCACTTTGAGTTATTGTAAAGATGCCTGGAGAAAGTTTATTCTAATTCGCATATTAAGCTCTGTTCGTGTTTGCAATTTTTAACAATTAACGCAATTGACTTGACTTGGGGTCTTGAATTCCCAGGGTCGATAATTGCACCACCCTTTGTATCCCACGTAACGTGGCGTCAAAAGTTGAGGAAGACGAGAGTGGAGTCGGCAGCCGCGGCATCAGAATAAACTTGCTTGGTGAATTTAGAAAGTGACAGAGTTTCACTCCCCTCCTTCACTTGACTTCTTCATCTCAAATCCACGTCTGACTTGACTTGAATCCACGGCATCATGACAGGAATCAAGTTTTATTTCCAATGCTAACGTTGGGTAATTTTGTTTACTGCATCCAAATTATACTTGGAGTCCATTAACATTGACATCAAGTCGTAAGTCGTTATAAGGAAAGAAACTGCAAGCAAAGTGCAGCAAGGATGCAATCCAAGTTGACGGCTGTATTCTGTATGAATAGATTCAGTCAAATAATTGAATTACTAGTACTTTTAATGCAGCGCATACATAAATATTTCTAGAATTACTATGCACATTTAGGTCTGCTTTAACTGTTCTGTTAATGGAAATACATATACCTCCGTTTGTAAGTTAATATTTGTTGAAGTCAGACCATTATAAGTAAATAAAATGTTCGCGATATATTTATCTTGTGATATTAACTACCTAATGCACAATTTCAGAGTTTTTCCAAATAAAAAAATAAAAGGGCATTCACATTTGTTCCTTGAAAACCCCGCATTCGAAACGAATAAAAATTTTCACCAGTCGGACCATTGACATAGACGCGCGAAATTGAAAAGAAGTGCAGTGCTTATGGAGGCCGAGTAGTCAACAGACCTATATAACCGTATTCAAGTTGCAGTGTATTTAAGTTGTAGTCCACAACCTTGTCCCTACCAACTACCAAAACTGACCACACGAGATACCGGTACTCCTCCGTTTCTTGATGTTTAATCTGGTTTGTTAACAAACGAACAATCAGTCTCACGTCCAACCTTACATACATGGTAGGTAGGATTGACGAGGACGATAAAGTGCATTCGACATGGTAGATAAGAGAACAAAATGAATTTCTGATTGAACATGTCAGACCAGACCAGACTAGACCAGACCTCAAGAAAGATGCACTTTGGAAATGAGTGCACATCAAATTGCTATCCAACCAATCTCAGCCCCCCATCCTTACTACCAATCATCCGAAGCAGTTTTCACTTACTATCGTAGCGGATTGCAATATTGTATGGTGCATTTGTGCATCATTAATGAGATTTTGCTATTGATGTCTTGATGTGCTTGCGTGGTAATTTAAAAAGTGCTGAAATCTGATCCAATTGTTGCGCTGGACTTCATTGTATCTTGACTTGCAAGTATTTCTTAATTAAATAAGTCCAAATGCGGAAATCATTTCCTCGTTGTCAAAGCATGCATATCATGCTTAGCCTTGATCCCTAAAATATGTAACTACTTAATTTGAGGCAGTAGGAAAATGCTAGTATTAGCACTACACGAGTACATGAAAAAACAATGATCGAATTAGTACTTACTGGGTGCGAGCTTTAAGGAGTTTAAAGATCAGATAATATGGATATTTCCACTGAAGTGTTCCTCATGACTATGACGCCATTAACAACTCAACCCATTCCAATCCAAACGCCAAGGAACTGCAATGTTAAAATAATACCTCATTCCCTCTGTAAATCATCAAGTGGGAAATTGAGGACAGGAAGTGGATTGTATATTTGATTGTTGTGTGTAGATTGTAGATTCCATTCCATAAGACACAGTGCTCTGAAGCCTGTACTGTTCTACACAACAATAGGGTGCAGAAAGCCAAAGCAAATTGACTCCAGTCAATCATGAAAAAAAACTCCCCCTTCTTTGCTGGCTACCCAACATTCAATTCAGTTGGATTTTCCTTTCAAGAAAAAGGGAGGAATAATAAAGGATTTTGCTTTTCACGTTTCACTGAAATTATTTGCAGATGTCTAGAATTGTAGCCATTTTACGTATTATCCTTAATAACTGACTTACATGAGTTTCCTGCTAACTCGCGTGCTTGTAAGGTAAGGTAGGGGGCAATGTTGAGGTCAAATTAAAAGAAAGATTTAAAACAATGGAAGCAATTGGAGTCCTATTTTGCGGTGTATGATAGCCAGTGGTGGCATGGCCTGGTCTAGTTTGATTTCCTTATAAAGGTCGCCCGATTAGCAGTCAAATCATTAGCGCCTCGCGATTACTGTGCCACGTGTTCATGGGTGGGTAA
>JAAXYW010003068.1:0-12856 GCA_036851895.1 Orthonychiurus folsomi | reverse complement strand
GCAAGGAGCGCGTTGTTATCAGCTCCGATTCGCGTTGGGCGCGGGAAATGAAATATACACTGCCTAACTGCCTTTCCTCGACGTGTTTTGGGTTGGGAAGACATTTTTTCACAGGCAGTTAAGGATTAGGGTTATGTAAGTTTATTTTGTCCACTTATATATTAGGTAAATGGATTTTTACCTTCATGAATTTTCTTGATGTGAGCCTGGCGGCTGTAGTCAGTTGCAAAATATACGGTATTACATCGCTCGTAAGGGCATCTAAGTTTGCCTATAAGTGGATCCACGCTTGCATCGTAAGTCATACTAGTAGAATTCGTAGTTACCATATTAGATTGATCAGCAAAGCTTTCCTCTGCATCTTTATTCGCGTCTGCTTGAGGTTCCTCTTCATTTGTAGGGTGGAAGCTCTCGTCTTCTGAAGTGTCGCTAAATATTTCTTCTGTTCTGGTGGAATTCTTCATACTGCTACTGCTATTAGCAGCGGCGTTCATGTACTTAGATGTAGATGCTCTGAAAGAGATAAAAGCAGAAAGTGAAGCAAGAAATATAACGATACACATAATTCCTAATTAAAGTTGAAGAATGATGACAAGCAAATAGACCAAAAGGCAACTACAAGAATTTGAATAGGTGAACACAAACCTAGGTCTCAGTCGCATACTAGAACCGGCGGGTCTCTCAACCGCAACAACTTCATCCTGGCTTGAATCTTGAGGATCGTCACTACCGTTATTATGTGTGGACGAAAAGCTCTTTCTCCGCTTTACTGGAGTTAATTGGTTTGATTTTCGTTTTGCTGATTTTCCATGGCTGCTGCGCTCCTCTGAGCTCTTGCCTTGGTTTGAGCATGAGCTACGATCTAAGGCCGAATCCTTACAATCAGATTCAAGTACCTCTTTGTGAATCGGCCTTCCTAAATTGGGAATTAGAGAAAATTAGCACAGCGCAGGGTAATAGCAAGTTTATTAAAAAAATCAACATTGTTAGTTTTAAAGTTTGACATACTTACCGCTACTATTAATAATATCTTTCCTTAATTGTTGGAACTTGGAATGTGGCGCAAGTTGTTTCTTCTGCTTCGAGAGGTTTCTATTCTCCCGAGATTCAATTTTCTTCATCTCTGAAAGGACATCAAACTGGATCGCTTTCAGCTTTATTTCAAGTAATTTGAGTTGGTTGACTAAATTATGGGCGTCCAGTACTCGACTGATGCATTTGTAACTCCAGTACTCGACGGATGCATTTGTAACAAAGTGGGGCATTGTTGAACTCGGACTCAAAATTCACAGAAAACGGCCCAGGGGGAAATAGTTTTGCAAATGCTTTTGGCAAATCCGCCAATGAAGACAAATTCATGCTTTCCAGTAAATCCGGATCACAAACAGCATCGCCGCATATTAAGCACTCGTCCTCCTCCATTGATGCACTTTGCTAGCTGAGAACTAATTTAAACAACAAATCTGAACACTGTGATTGTAAACTGTAAAATAAAAAACTTCATTACATATTTTATATGAAGTCAGATACGAAATAAAATATTGTCGGTCCGAGTCACGGACTCCCGCCATTCGACCATAGAAGGCAGAAGTCAAGAATTTGCGCGAAAGTTTCGAACCAGACCGGGGAACAATTTAGTGAAATTAAGTGGCACTGTTCTTGATTGCATTTGTCGCCGCCGAGAATTGTGAGTTTCGTCTTTTCGATAATTGGATAACGAAATCCAACTCGGCATCAGAGTCCTTTCAGGCAGCAGTGTGGAACTCCAGACAAGAATAGCACTCAGCTCTTAGCACTGCAGAAATATCAACAATCGCAAGAAATGGGAGTATCAATGTAAGTTTTATGTAGCTTTTGCTTTGTTTGACTTTTTTTAACGTATATCGTATATCGACCTCAACAATCTTTACAAATGAATGCCGTGCTTTGTCTTTGTTCACTGGAGATATGAAAGGCTAAATGCAACCGTCATCATCTGTAGAATGATGTGTATACTGATCGGGCAAAACGACCTCGTTGAGGATATTGTCGGAAAATAAATTCAATTTCAATTTCATGGGTATATATCAATACAGTATGAGTATACTTACAACATTGTTCAAAGGGTTGGGCTTGGCAAGCCAAGGCAATGCTTTGATCTAATTTTGTAATTTGTAAATTGATTGGGCTCGCCATCCCAATATCGTATTATACTTCATAGTAGTGACGTAGTATAGGTCATAGGTAATGCCACAAGTACATACAAGTAATCACAAACAGTGAATAAGCTGACAATTCTTTAATAGAAAAGCAGCAAGTTCTATTTTCATCGGTTTGGTTGCATAGTTCTGTAATGTATCGATTTTCTTTTTGGTTTGCTTTGACTTTAGATTGACAGCGTACCCAGTGAAGGAAAATTCAACTGGAGCACAAACAATTGAACTCCTCACAAAACGAGTTCTAGTACTTGGAGCCGTTCAAACTGGGCAATTCCAAGTTGACTGCGATTCATTTGGCTCAGCTGCGCACCCAATGGGTAAGTTGAATTTAATGAAATATGTCATTATAATTTTCTCTGAAATGGTGGTGCTTGAATGAAAACTCTGGTCTGTTGTAGTAAAACGTAAGTTTATTGCTTTCTCTCTTTGTAAATCAAATCTGTCATTCATTTTAGTTTATAATATATCATTACATTAATGTACACACCCCTTTTGCAACTCTTCAAATCCGAGATCGAGATCCGGGTCTCCTCCTCCTACAACTTTTATATCAACAAAAATTTATAAAGGTCTTGCAACTTTCCCAGCCCTTAGTTAATTTTTTAAATATTATGTTTTAGGATTTTATTTATTGTCAAGAACTCCTTTTACGAAAACTCATATCTTAGTGGTTACATTAAGTACAAGTGCATCAAACAAATATTCTATGAACCCCCATAAAAGATTTTAAACAAAAATCCACTGCAAATCGTTTTAGATTGAAGTGAATTTGCTTGAAATTATTGTCACAGTTGGCGGCTTTGCTTCTAATTTAGAGTAGCTTAGCATAAGATATAATACTGCGATTTTTGTCTGAATCATTCAATGAACGGAATCAACCGACATTGACATTATTTGCGCAAGTGACGGTTGAAGGCCTTTTAGTTATTGTCGCTAAATTGAGTTTGCTAAAATTGATAATTAGGTCATTCGCTTGCTTTGTGCAATGCTATTACAATACATACACGCTAAGCAAATTATCAAATAGTCGCTACACAGCTGACCGCACCTTAGTCTGAGTTTTACACATCTATTTGGGGTCATGTTAACCTGGAACGCCTCGTTTAATATCCTTTTCGAAAGTTTTTTCTGCGGGAAAGGCTGTTATAATTTTTTTTTAGTATGAGCCCAGACCACGATATAATTAAATTTAGCATGAAATTAGTCAAGCAAACAAAAGTCTCAGCGTTGGAATTTGCTGCTCTAGAAATATACCAACTCAGCTCAGGTTCAATATAAACATGCTTCTTTTATCTGTAGCTAGTGTATTTAAAGGCTAATGATTTGATGTGCAAACAAAAGTGTCAGCGTTGGAATTTGCTGCTCTAGAAATATACCAACTCAGCTCAGGTTCAATATAAACATGCTTCTTTTATCTGTAGCTAGTGTATTTAAAGGCTAATGATTTGATGAGGTTTGCTTAGTTGGACTTCATTAAATACTTTACTTTCAGTATGCCTATTATAGTTTCCTCGTCTCACACTTTCGGATCGTCACAGATGATGTTAATTTCAGGTGTCTTTATTTATTGTCTTATTTGTTTCTTCGTGGAAGCGCGGGAAGGGTTGATTAATCCTGAATAAGCTGAATGGTCCAGGGAGTCTACATTTCCAATGTCCGCTTGAGGACTTCATACATGCATATGGAATTCTCTAACAAAGCATTGCACTTTCGATTTGTTAAAAGCGACCATAGAGTGAAACGTAACATTAACTTCTTTTGATTCCCAATAATGTTAAAATTCGAGTAATTTCTAAATCGAGTTGTTGTGCGCAAATTGATGTTAGCATTAAAAGTAGCATGTTTGATGCTTGCCTGTAAGACTTAAATGTCTGGCGGAAAGCCAACTAAGGTCACTGAACTTCTCGGTAACATTGAAAATCTCTCACCGTTTATATCAACAATGAAATGCCTAAGGCGTATTCTGTGAATCCTAAACTGTACAAGTCCAGTAGTTCTACGCTAGTCAAACGGAAGTACCTTTACCCGGTCGATTTGAAGGATAATATGTATGAGTATAGTTGGAAATGAATGGATTGAGTTCATGGTGAAGGTACTCAGGATGATGATATTCAGGCGTGGGATTGTAGCTTTGATGGCGCTGATGATGATGATGATACTGATGTGGATTTGGTTGCTGATACTGTCGTTGCGGTTGATATTCATATTCATATGGATACAGTTCCTCATCCTCAAAGTCTATGTTTCGGTGATAATGAATTGGTTGTGCGATGTCAGGGCTTGGATTCACATTCAGGTGTAATTGTGGGGCTGGATGATGATGGTACACCGAATGATTCATTTCTTGTTCATCAAGGTAGTTGAATGTATTTTTTGGTGAGGCAGGGATCGCGGCTTTAATTACATGATGCCCCATAGGTTTTCTGCTTTTATGGCTTCGCGGTAATGAGCAATTGGAAGGGTTGTTGTTCAAATTGTGGACCGGGGGATCCGGATTAGAGTCCAGCTTTTTGCCCGGGGTTCCGATCCGAATATGATTTTCTGTCAAATTAAGGTCTGGCTGTGGAGGGGCTTGGATTGCATGATGCATCTCCTCCAGCTCCACTCCTTTTGTTTCTGGAACAATGCAGCAAACAAAGAAGAGTCCAGCTACTGAAACTCCAGAGTATATCCAAAAGGCCCCGTGCAATCCCACATGAGCATTAATGTCCACGTAGGTTTTGACTGCGATGAAAGCACAAGCGTAACTAAATGCTGTGGAGACTGCACCTCCGAACCCCCTAGGGAAGAAAGTTGTTTATTAGATTAATTTGTGTGGGCGATGAATTAGTTCATATTTGATTTGAATTAATTACCTGTGTTCGAGAGGGAAAAGCTCGCCAACCATAAGCCAAGATATAGGCCCTATACCTATAGAGAAAAACAGGGAGAAAAACAGAACGCAGGTCAAGGGGATCCAGAGAAGGGATGGACCGAAACCCGGGTGTTGAACAGGTAGAGACTCCACGATCCTATTCAGATTTTTTTCCATTAGCATTGTTGCGAGTTGAAGGCATTTACAATAATAATAATTAAATTCTGATAAGACTAGTACCAGTTGTAGAGCCCGAACCCAAAGAATCCTCCTGATATGAATAGGCTATAATAAAAGCGAGAAGATTTGGTTAGCGTTCACATAAACACATTACAAAAATACGTACCTTGAGACGGTGAGCAAGGGAAGTCTTCCGGCAGTGTCGATCAGAAGCCCTGAGGTCATTGAACCTAAGAGCTGAAGAAATACCACAACAATGGCAGCTCCATGTGGATTCAGAGACCGTCCAAACACCTGAAATTGATTCCAGGCGTATGAGGATAAAACTTTTTACGAGTAATCGATTTAGTCCTCGAAAACCAATATTAGACTACAGTCAGATTGCAGTATATAGTGTAGCATTAGATGTTAGAGGCGACACGGAGAAAGTTAGAAGGAGTCTGAGTAGAAACAAAATGCAATATACACAAAATAAAAGGCTAACCGATAAACTGGGATCTTCTGCGTCTGACAAACGCTCAAAAACCTAAAGGCAAAGAGATCTGCTTCAAACATGACTAGAAAATAATAAAATCTAAAAGAGAGCTTTGATTATACGGACAGTGTATTAATGAACACAATGCCATACCAATTCAAGGCTCTTTACAATAAAATAAAATTAAAAAAACATAGGAACTACCAAAGACGTGTTCGAACTAAAGACATCTTCAGCCTCAGGAAAGTCAGTAACGATTCTGGAGTTGTTGTACACCTAATTTTTTTTACATTTTTAAATGATTAAATTTGTTGGGTAATGGCTTGCGAAGCTCATAAACTCCTGTAGTTGAATTTACCTGTTTAAAAATGTTGACGGCATAATGACTGAAAACAGTGACGCCGGAGAATCTGTGGAAGAACATGAGTCCACAGGTAATGAATAGCTGACGAGTAAGTTGACTAGAGCATTTGGGCATGATCGTCTTTTCCTTGGACATAATATTACTTCGTAAAGTTGCAATTTCAGAGGCCACATCCTCTCCACGAGACCGAAGCCAAGCCATTGATTTTGAGGCTTCCTCCTCTCGTCCATGGTACAAGAGAAAGCTGGGTGTTTCTGGGATGGGGAGAATTGCAAGGAAAAATAAAATCGGAGCCCCAGCTGCCACCGTTGCTAACTGTCTCCAATCAAGGAAGGCTCCTAGAGCAAAAGAGGCAAGGGTTCCAAGGTGCCCAGCCATTTTCAATAGAGCACTCAAGCATCCCCGGATCTCAGGGTGTGAGATCTCACTCACGTACACCTGCGGAAAATAATAAGAAAGGAATGAGGTTTCCCACCTCATTCAAAGGATTCCATTCTTATAGACAGAGCATGCGACAAATGTTTCATTTTTTTGTGCATAGCCTGCATTCTCCTATCCTTTAGTTTTTCCTCAACTTAGATTTATTTGTCTGCCTTGGAAATGAAATGGTGGAGGATTGTTTCCTTTGAGGATTCCTAATGATTATTCCTTGGGAAATTTAAAATGTGAACCAAAGTGCGCAGTCAGACTTAAATTTTCTGGAAATACTTACGCTACATGTCCAAGACGCAATTAGGAAAGGGGGTAAGAAAGGACAGGATTTAATGTATTGGGTGATGGGGTGAAAGCTAGGATACAAGAAAGTAAAACTTATTTGCAGGCCATCGGACTCAAGAGTAATTGAGTAGAAAGTAAAGTCTTTCCAAGAAAGAAAAAGATAGTAATTGGTAGAAGCAAGTGTGGAAAGCTGACAGTTGTTAAGGACGGGGAATGGGCGTTTCTACTCAAGTGGTTAGAAACTAGAGTTTAGGCGAGGAGATTAAAAAAGAGCAGCCAGCCAGACCAATTGACAAGGATTGCACATCTCTACGTTGTGGTTGGGAAAGGGAAAAGTAATGTACAAGATACGTTGCTTCGGGGAAAAACAACAATCCGATATTCTCTTTTCTTTCAAGGATAATACACACCACTGTTACAACAAAACATTAATTGGCAATTTGATCTCAGTCCTTAAGCAAATTAGAGGTTTTTGTGAAGTTGTGCTTGTGCTATTCAAAACATGCACCTCACCGTAGGTACAGTACGCCAATTACTGACTAGGGAAGTTGTGATAATAGTAATTAAAATTACTTGAGTTGCCAACAAAGTCACGGCGGAGCAAAATCCTCCGATGAATGATGTACTGTACATCATTTCGACCCTTTGTGCAAACACTGTCAAGAACCAGGAACCGGAGAATGGGATAGCGACGATTAGTAGTGACATTTTCCTTCCAAGTTGCAACATCATTCCACCCACTAAACATCCGAATAGAGCACCAAGTAACGACAGACTGGCCACCCATGATCCTTCCTAAAATTTAAAAAATTCATTTCCAAAATAAATTTTTCAATTCCAAATTAACAAGTTACAAATTTCTGGATTGGATTTCGATTCTGAGCACGAATTCAACGAGCTCAACACATACAGGCACAATGACAGTTTTACGATTGCATTTGAAAACCTTGAACGCCTTTTCTGGATGACAGTCATCTAATTTTATGTTTACGGACTTGTTTTTAGAAGAAAGAAGATTTTTTTTTGAATCTTGGAGTCTTAAATTGCTCCAAGGAAGTTTTGTCTAATTAGTCCACTACTCGAGTAATTTTTTGCCTTATTTTGAACGCTGGACCAGATCTTAAACGTCTAATCTTTTTTCTTACTCCCAAGCTGTGTCGTTGTTTTTTCCGCCTTTAGAACGTAATTTTGAGCTGGAAATTCTCTCCACGTTTTATGGAACTTGGTTTGAAGTCAACACTTAAGCTGAGTCACGAATGTTTCCAATTAACATCAAAACCATCTTCCTTCGTTATTTTGCGGGACTATTATCCAGCCCGGGTATATAAATTAGAAACCCCGCACTCCTCTAGCATTGGTATTGTTGTATATTATATTGGGATGGGATGGATCCTTCAGCAATACTTTACATGCATATGGAGTGTGTGCCGGTCCCTCTGCTTTCAAGTGCTAATAACCCTTTGGGCATCTGCCTGCTTAACGAGTAGTATTTCAAAGCTGGAGCTTTGGAGGGTACTTCCCGTACTTGTGAAGCTTGCCGGTCGCTCTGCTTTCAAGTGCTAATAACCCTTTGGGCATCTGCCTGCTTAACGAGTAGTATTTCAAAGCTGGAGCTTTGGAGGGTACTTCCCGTACTTGTGAAGCAAGTCGTAATTTAATTCCGCCTCTAAATTTGTTAAGTGTTCCAATTTATGACTTCACTCCATGCCCTATTACATTACATTATACTCCAGCCGCCTGGTCACTAATTTTTTTTGTCAGAGTAGGGCTTTACGAGTCCTAATGATGATGGAAACTAATGAATACTACAGAGACAGTAGAAATTACACTAAAATTATTATTAGGATTAATGACTCAAATTAATTTGAGGGTGGGCATGTGGGCTTGATCTATCGGGTCCGGGTGTGTATGTATTGTCGAATAATTACGTAGCGTATCGATGTTGGGCTCAAAGCAATTTCAAATAATAATCTTGAAATTTCGCTGCATGGCGTTATCCCTACTTTAAAAGTGGTTAAAGTTTGGAGTTTCACTTTCTGAAAACTGGAATTTTGAATTTTTTTTTATCTTAAAAATTTCAATATGTAATTTTTCATTTTCCAATATTCAACTTCATTTTGATAAATTCTCAAACCCCTTGCTTTGAAGTTTAGAGCTATTTGCTTCAACCCATTCAGATTCGCACGTCCTCACAACATGCGCTCGTATCCGTAAACACAGCGCGTTCGCCTTTCCGCCCATCCATTAAACTATTTATGCTTTCCCCACGTGCCCCACACCCACCTCTCCACTTTAACAGTCACGTTCTGATTATCCGAGTGGAGTTGAACTTCAAAGTTTCCTTGTTTAGACGACGAAAGGAAAGGACTTCTGTTGGGTATGGAGGGCACGAGAGCAGTCCATGGGAAATTAAATAATACATAAAAACGTACGTACTCGTACTCCCGCATCCACATCACATTTCATTCCTTTCCTCGACCCAAACCATGTGCCATGCCTGTCTTTTCAAAATTCAGATCACAAAACCTTTCTTGTCTCCTCCTTAAGGAATTAAGCCACGCCACCGAAAAGACGTGTAGTGCTGTGTATTTAGGACGGGAAGAGAGTTCAAAGGAATAAGAATTTCCTTGAATGATGAAAGAGAATGGGGGAGGGATGATTTTATCATCGTCACATCACTGGCTTTCAAATGATTCCGATCATTATCTTGATGAGATTGTGAGACGATGTACGTACGTCAAGTTTCACATTTTTCCGGGTCAAACTTTCATTTCCCATAGGGAAGGGTTGCTGGGAGAATGATTGGATTTCCGTTAGTCGGCGGAAAATTGCTTATGCGACCCGCAACTCCAATGAAGATGAGGGAAAGTTGGGAGGAAAGGGAAAGCCTGGCACGCGGAATTTCCGCAATATCCGAGCCACTTGTGCAAAGTGCATGCATGAGGGTTTTGTGGGTTACGTACTGTACTTTCCTCATAGCACTTTGCACTCAAAATTCTAATTTGTTCGTCTGGAAAAGGGTGGAGTGGTGGGTAACGAGGGATACAAAATGGGAATCATTTGATTTCCCAATCTTCCAATGCTGCATACGGGTCAAAGTCCTATGGGGAATTTGAATGGGTTAGTTGGGTGTGTTTAGTCAGCAGTATTCCGGTTAATTTAATGGAAGGGAACCATTTACAGTATTTGAAATTATTTTGCCAAATAAGGTGGCGTTCAGTGGCGTTGTGGAATTCGAATTTCGTTTGAAAAATTGCATGGGTATGGCAAAGCACTGGCAGCCAACGTGGGTCTTGGGAGGACACGAAAATGGGACACCCGACACATGTGCCATTCCCAAAAAAGGGATTACTTTGGCCACGGAAGTAAATTAGCAATAAAAAGTCCTCCTGTTTTATGTCCCTCTCACACATTAGGGACTACTAAGGATCCTGGCAACTATAAACCATGCTCCAGTTATTTCAGCCTTCATTTCATTACACGAAGTAATTACTAGAAATGTAACTCAAAAAGAGACTCACTTGTGCAGAGACGTGAAACGTAGTAGTTTTGGATTCAGCGAGTGATGCCAATGCTGGACTACTGTATCCTTTTCCCAATCCAGCGGCGAATGGACCAAGACTCACTGCCAAAGTGGCTAAAACCTAGAAATCAAATCAATTTTTTAAACCATTCAAATCAAATTCCAGCAAACACAGCAAATTCCATCTTTAATTCAATTACGGATGTATAAAAACCCATAGCTGTAGGTAATAACTCTTAGCGGAAAGGAAATCCCTGACTCAATCCTTTTCAGACAAAAGCTTCAGCTATTGACCGGTTGCTGACTCCATAGGGATTTAATCAATCAATTACTTACACCCTTTTTTTCCTTGTACTTGTTCTTCGCCTTCAAAGGTCGTAAAAATCTTTCCTTTGTACGTGCATGTATGTACTTTACTTAGGAATTGATCCCCTCGGCTGTCAAGAAATCTGGTTCTTTTATTGTGATTCAGGTGCTGTAACGAGGGGAGTTTTAGTTTTGATTAAATTGCGACGGTTTCTCCCCTTCCTTGGCATCCACATCACCCCCCTTAACTCAATAAAACACGGGGAAACTTCTATCTAATTACTAAAGTATTTTATCCACGACGACGATCAGTGCAGCATAGTCCTTTGCTGTACGAAGCACTTTTCCTTTAAGGATTTTGGGTTCTATTGCCAAAGGCAGCTATTTGGCCTGACTGAGCTAGATTTTTTCTTCCTTGAACTTTGGCTTCATTAAGGGAGGCAATGGTAATGATCCAACGTTAATCTAAGTCAACGGTAAGGCAATTCTTATTTAATGTGATTTTGTCTACTGGTGGGAAATTGGGGTATCACTTGGAGGAAGGCGAAAGGAAAAGTTCCTTCATTAACTGTAACTGGAAGAGTTGGGACTTTTTAAGGCCATCAACCTGATTAGTCTTTGGAGGATGAGGGAAAATTGATGGGGTCGGAGTTTAAGAATGAGGTGCGAATTTGGGGAGTCTTGAAACCATAGTTTAGTTTTTTGAGCTTTAACACTTTATGAAACTTGAGAACAAGCGAAGCCTCAAAGTCGGAGGTGTTTGCATGAAAGCATAAGCACTGCCTAGCCTACATTTATTCAAAATGTAAATACAACTGAAGCTGAAGTGACAGGCTGGAAAAAACTGTAAAATTATGTATGTGTTATTTTAAATTAGGATTTTCTGAGCTGATTTTTAGTCAAATTTTAGCAAAATATGCTGAGCTTTACATTTCATATGTAATCTGTTTGGGATGGAAGGAGGGATAAAGATTGAACGGATGTAATGTAGCAGAATAATCTAAGTTGAGAATCATAACATGATACAAAGTAATTCCACCGAAATTTGCACAGAAAATATGCCTTTGTGTGGCGTGGAGGGAAAATGTTATGTTTGGACAATTTCAGTTAGGACGGGCAACAGGGAGTTTGAAGATCCAGTTTTGTCCGGACCAAGTCCCTATGAGTCCCCAATGGATTCGTCCTTGTAAATCAGTTCTAATGAGACAAGTTTTGTCTCAAATTGTTATACATTATCTTGATTGTTGTTCCATTAGGACTCCATTAGTAAAGAAATCCACGGAGCATGCAACTCCTTAAACTCTTTCTCCCGTCCGAGTCCCAATCGCTTGTGCTCCATTTATGGAAAATGGGAAAAGTCTGAGGACTCTTTTGCCTGTGCTTAGTATTTATTTGGAACACAGCCTTTACTCTTCTGTGGAAAAGAATATTCGTTGCTGTATGTATTACAGATTTTTTTTTGTTCGGTTCGGTTGTATAAACGCATTTGAATTGTTAGTGATATCGTTTACGAGGGATGTTCCTAAAGGAGATATTTAATGGGCAAGTTTAGGCTGAATTCACATGTTTGTATGAGAGTAGTCATTAAGTCATTTCTGACCACTGGGAATGCATTGTGTGCAAAACACATCTCGTGAGCATTAGATTTATATCATTATGCAATTTGTCGTATGCATTTATAGGTTATATCAAAATATTAAAAACATATCGCATTTGTTTTTGCTGGGCTCATTCTGTTAAATTAGGTCCTTGTAAAGTACTGGAGTAGCATGGAGTGACATTGACGCAGGGGGTTTGCGTTGTATGTATTATCTTGTTTTATTTATCGAGTACATTATTTCTGAAACTTGATCCAGGCTTCGGATCCCTTGCACTTGTTTAAATCCTTCAACTTTGAATTAATTACCGAATTAATTGCCTCTCCGGATCCTCCCACCCCGTTTGCTCTTACGTACGAGCGCAGCGGTACATGGAAAACCTTGTTTTTCTTGTCTCCTTCCACCCACAATTTATTCATGTGATTAAACAGCTCACCGAAGGTAGTATGTTTATCAGCTCCTACCGCCTGGAAATTCTCGAGTCCGGGGGTTCAAATTTAAATTAATTTGAAAGCCATAAAAGGTTATGAGCTACGCTAGTGGGAAATGCAATGTCATTTGAATAAAGTTGACAGTTGGGGGGCTGTGGGTTAATAAGTAGTAATTGTGGTGCGGCTATTATCACTTGAGAACATGACAGG